>CM062618.1:51293261-51401299 GCA_025617555.3 Puccinia polysora
AAGAATAGATGCTTGAAATCTATTGCTTAAGACTAAAATGCACAAGGACGCTATCAAAGGAAATGTGCATGGGTTTAAAGCAGAAAGATGGAATGAAGAAAAGAAGAGCAAAGTACATTCAGGATGTTTCTGAATTCAGAAGTGCAGAAGAATAAACAACATTGAGCATTTCAAGTTTATGTCAGAACAGTGGAACTTTCCCAGAAAAAGAAAGCTCCACACAAAAATAATATCACAAAGAAAGAAAGTGTGCATTCACACCCTCCCCTCTTGTTGTACATTGTTTCTTTTTGTATTTGATCCAGCATCATGGTATATTTTGAATAGGATCAGTTCCAGTTGTAACCAATGGTGAAGATGGGAGCTCATCAGTATTTAAAGATCCCATCTCACCATCATTGAGTCGCATCTATCCACATTCACCCACTCATTCATCTCATCCAATCTGTATACACACCTTTGTTATCCTATAAATCAATATTATTAGTTTTATTACTAACTACTCTACCAACCAAATCACTAATTGCAAGAAAATGATATATCCTTTTTTTTGGAAGAATTAAGAGAAACATTAATGCATGAAAAACCAGGAATAAACCTCCTCAATTTATAAATTAGAAAATCCAAGGAAATACTGAAGTTTTGTAAGGGTCTGTGGTAAAGACAAATTCAGATTCTTTGAGGCTTTTGATAATTCAATTTTAAAAAATTCACTGGAAACAACATGTCAAAGGAAATTCAGCAAGGCAGTTTGGACTTCACACTTGGAATTTTGAGCATAAAAGTTTGTCTTGTGTAAGTGCTGAAGAATAGTTCAAAAATGACATATATTTTTTTCCAAGGTTGGGGAAAATATAGGAATATTGCTGAGATACACAACCATGTAGGTTTCAAAAAGGTCAGAGAAGATATTAATTCTTTGAAAAAAATACATTTGAGAGATAATTTCAGACTCAAAAAGGTATGAAAATACAATTTTAGCTGCAAAACCTGGTCCTCATTGCAGTGAGCAATTCATGACCCTTGGCAACTAAAAGAAAATTGCAAGTGCCTTGAAGATCAATATTCCTGCAGAACCTTTTGCCATGGACAAGGTTGAGAATATTCCTCATAGGTTGAATTGGATAGGTGTAATTAAAATTTAACCTGTTAAGAATTTGGTAGTCACTTCACAAGGAAAGACTGCTATATTTCTTTGGGAAAAAAATCACTGGAAACCCTTCCAAAGAGTGGATGGTTCAAAAAAAAACTTGAGCTATGTTTTCTTCAGTGTATTTTTGCAGTGCTTCAGAATTCTGATTTGAAAGAGTGTAAACCAGTTGCTTTGGAGGAGCATCTCTTATGATTTCTATTTCATTGTTTTATTGTACAAAAGGGGGAAGCTCATCAAATTTTTCTTTATAGAAAAGAAAACAAGATACTTGTGATAAGGGGATGGAAGTTTGTTTTTTCAGAAATGTTAAATTCACAACCCCAGGGTTGCAAAAGGACATTAATTTCCATTCACAACCCATGTGTATTGTGAAGGGAAAATCACAACTCAAAAATCAGTAAGAAAAGTCCTTTACAACTTGCGCATCCCCAATTGCAACACAGAAAGAGTTTCAAATGGTGATTTGAAATCCTTTTCAAGTTTCAATTGGGGATTTACAACCCCCCAGGGTATTCCCAAGTTGTGAGCGGGGTTACACGTATTTTCCTGGCCCATTTGGGACAAAATATTCCCCAAATGGGCCATTTGAGGGGGTTATTTTGGTATCTAGGCACCCCTGGACCACATTTGAGTACCTTCAACCGAAATTTGGGGATGAAGAATACTATTTGGGACTGGTGGATCACAAAAAAAAACTTGGAAATCAAACATTCTGCCTATTGGCAAAAAAAAGTCTTTTCACAAAACAACACTCGCCCATTGAATAATTTTTCTCTCAACTCAAAAGTGAGTAAACTTTGGAGTTTTTGGAAACAGTTGGATTGGATAATGAATTTACCTTGGGTTTTTTTGGAATATGGGAAAAGTGGCAAGCCCAAGCCCCCCTGTTTTTAACATGGCTTCATTAAAGTAATTAATTGAAAGTTTTGTTAACAAAGCTTTGTATTTTAGGAATTTGGGTAGGGATTTGGAAAAGAAAACATTGGAAGCCCCAATTGCATCCTCATCTAGGTTTAAAATTGAGTAACAAGATGTTTTTTCACCCCTGGAATTGACTCAAGCAGGTGGTATTGCAATTAGCAATTTGGATGGTAGAGGGCTTGATAATATTTGATAGATTGAATTATGACATAGAATGGTGATTAACAACAAAAAACAAATCTTGATGATGGAAAGATGGGCCCTTTAAATAGTGATTAGCTTCCATCTTTGCAATTTGGTAAAACCCTATAATTTTCTATTCAGACATGGTATAAAAAGAATTGGTACGTTTTTTTGATGCTTTTGTTTACATCATGGTGCAACTTCTGCCCCATGGTGATACATGTGGAAGCGCAATGAACTTGAAATGTTCAGTTACATTTATCATTCTTTACTTTTTCACTGGGGTTCACCTGTGGTGGAGCTTTCATTTCTTGGCTCTGTTCCAGCTTTTGGATTTGAACTGGGATGTATTTGAAGTATTCCTCCTTAGTTTTATTTTCATTTCTTCATGAAAAGCATCTATCAAACTTCTTTTCTCTCTAATTTTTTCTTCTTCATTCTTATTTTTCACCCAGATCTCTAATTGTTGTTTGCATAATTGTGACACTCTTGTGTCATAATTGGTAGGAAATTAATTCTCAATAACTCCAATATTATTTATCATACTGTGATGATTCTTTTTTCTATCATGGTCTAAATTGTATTGTTTATCCATTGAGAATACTCCCAGAATCATCACACAGATATATTCAACTGTACAAGAATTAAATATAATCATTTCAACTGTACAGTCATTAAATATAATCATACCAAATTTAATTCCCCTGATGGGATTCCCATTGTAACACACCCCCTTAATCCCAGAAGGTTGAATTTCTCTTAAATAAATATTCTATGCTTCATGCTAAAATATCATTTTGGTTCATCTAAATTCTCAGTTAGTATTTCAGAATTTCTCTATTGGCATATAATATAGGGCTCTTATTCATCTAGGCTTGGTTCACTCCATTTTTCCCACCTCCAGCACTTCATCCTCTCAAAGATGAAAAAAATTCAATCAGTTAACCTCTTTAAAATATACTTGGTTAAATAATTGATACCTGGAAATAATCTAATCCTTATTCTTTCATTATTGCCTCACAAAATACTACATCATCCACAACTTTGTTGGGAACTAATTCCAATCTCTATTGTACTATAAATTAATTGGAACTGTTTTTTTGTAGATGATTGCTCCTTTCTGACTTATCTACGTTCTACTTCCCTTGAGGAATTCCTTCCTTAATTTTCTATGGTATTCTGGAAATATCTACTATGGAATCTCTTCTATCCCTCAAAAAAAAAAAAAACATGTTCCTTCTACTGGCTTACTCAATATAATTATTTGAAAAACTTAACATACATCTATACATACCTAGTATGTTATTTTTAAATCTATCTATATCCTTAATGGATTTCTCTACCATTTTATATAATTATCCCAAAGTGTTTCACTTGTGAAACTTTTGTTCATCTGATATTAGCCTCAAAATAATCTGGCTACTCTCTCATAAATATAATGTCAACTCTTGGGAATGATGCAATCTATATAATTAATTCTTAAACCAACATATATTTAATTCTAAACCCCCTTAAGAGGTACATTTTATGTTTTCTTCTTTGGGTTCCTTGCTTGGTCAGCTTCGAAAGCCTATATAAATTCATAGTTTCCAGAAATTACTCTATACATCCTCTTTTGAAAGCTAATTCAGGTTTCTGGTTCAATAAAAATTTAGTGCCCATAAGGATCTTATCTTCACAAACTCAAGTTTTCTAATACTTGGTTTATCTCTAATTAATCTATCTCTCAAAAAAATACTTCTCCATCTTTGCTTATCTTTTAACCTCATTTCCTACTTAAAACTATTCATAACTATCCTATTCTCCACATCAAATGCTGTCAAAAAATCTAAGGTGTCTTTTTCCTCTTGAGCAATTTCTTCTATATCTCTAATCTCAGCAAAATGGGCTCTCAGCTTATCATATCTATCAGTTAATCTTCTGAACCTTTCACTTCTTATCACTTGTGTTTGCTTTCTAGCATTTTCTTCCTTCTGACTTAAATTCTCTCCTCTGGAACTTTATCTTTAGGACTAATAGTTTCCACAAGGGCTTGTTGTTGATCCTCCCTCTCTCCATTCTCTATGGATTCTTCCTGTTAATTGAATTCTTCACTTCTCTTGTGTTCTGGTTTCTGCACTGGTAACATTGGGTTTTCCCAATCTTCTTCAAAAACTTGTTTCAATGGGGAAACATCCTAATTAAACTTGACATCTCTTATCCTAATGACATTTCTCTTCTTAGGATCATATATCCTATAACATGTGCCCATGGTTTCATATCCTATAAATATAACTCTCTTGCACAACTTCTCCAAGGGAGTTGACCTTTGGGAATTTAAAATTGACAGTCCTTTTTATATAATATTCATCATATGTAATTCTCAAATTCTTATACTCTTTTTCAATTCAAATGGAATCTTTCATTTTATGAAAATTCCTGGTTAAACACTTTATTTGTTCTCCAATCAATCATTAGAAGTCTTCAATCTAAATTGACAAGCTTAAAACTTTCCTCTAACACATGCCGTGACCTTCTTACTCTTGTGCTTTCACACAATGTACCACTACACTTGGATTAAATTCTTAACAATCCATTACTTCTATAATGTTCCATTCCCAATGAAAGATCCTTCATTTCTAAGCAATCTCTTGCTGTATGAGTCAAAAACAATTATTGTCTCTGATGAATAAAATTATATTATTCTAAAATTCTAATGACTCATAATATATTACTGGTTGGAGTACCTCTTAATTCCCTACTTCTACCTTGTCTATGTTAGAATTTGAGTTTTTATATATGTGAATTTTACTAGAGTTCAGAGTTTCATTGAATGGATTGATTTGATCTTATTTTTTTTAACCTGAAAGTACTAAAGCAACAAGCAAAATATAAATGGGCTGTGCTGTAGTATTGTGATTACCAGACTGTTTAGTCATAGCTATCAGATTGTTTAGTCATAGCATTTCACTTACCATGTCACTTAAACTGCTTATGTTAATTTTGCCTATTCATTTTGTACTCAACCACTTGTTAGCCAATCATGTATTTAGTCTATATAAACCATGGTGCTCTCAAGTGGAATTGAACCATCTGTTCAGACAACCAATCAACTGGAGTGCCCTTTTCCTCCTGTTCCCAGGTCAATTACGCTTGACGTTACAAGCCTCTTTCATTTGTTTCTTATTACCTTTTACTTCATCAGAGCTGAAGCTCTTTTTAACTTTTATAGTCTATGTTGCTTTTGGTTAATTTGATTGCTTTCTCTTATTGCAATTTCTATTTGAAAATTCTTTTCTTTAGGTACACTAATCTCTATCTTCTGAAGTTGGCACTTTTTGGACATTCTAATGTTTCACAAGAAATATCATGTATACATTATCTGACTTAATTTGAGTCAGAAATTGAGTGTTGTATATATTTTAGGAGTTATGGGTGTATTTGTGTTTTGTCCATATTCCCACACACAGCCATTTGCACCAGTAACAGGCCTGAGACACTCACACGACCCTGTCTCTCAAAATTCCCATGGACAGCCGTGTCAAAGCCAGGCCACAGACAGTACAGTACACAGGCTTACAGCTGCTGCCCCAGTTGGCAGAGCCAAAATGACCACAAAAACCCGTAGCATCAGGGTTACAACATAAATGGGAAAGGCATGCATATTTAATATACATGCCAATCCATGATAAATGTCACCAAAGACTCGGATAAGTCGAAATATCGACAGGAAAAGCATGTGAAAACCCTTCAAAATATTGGTTGACACTTTGGAGCAAAATAACAAAACTGGCCAAAATTGTCTTTCACAGACTTCTTCTCAAGCCTGAATAAATGCCGCCTGCACCAACTGAACAACATAGAAATATTCAGAAAACTTAACTTAATCAATTAGAATGCCACTGGACGTTACTCGAATACAAACATGCCAATATCACACAGCAAATGCCAGAAGTATCATATTTCTTGACATGTGACAAGGCCATCTGGCCTCACCTTCCACAAACAGCCTGTGGGCTATGCACAACTGCACGAACTTGCATTTCCTCATGACCGCTCACTAGGACAGATGGAGCGTCTATCCTCACACATCGCTCTCCAAATCCAGCAAATGAGGTTGATGCCGCCGCCCACCTTGCGAGCCTTAAATCAGGAAGCGTTTTATCTGCCGATCGACAGCCTCGAAGTAATAATCAAACGGGCAGAGGATTTGATGGAAACTTGGAAGTAGCCAAAGCGTGAAGAGGTTTGAACCCTGGATCTTTCAAAGTGAGAATTTGAGGGGATTCCGTCGAGGAGGTAGAGGCTCGAACGAACATGGATTGGTGGAACCTTAATCGTGTGCATGTCAAGGCGGCAAACATAATACAGATGGCTCAAAGCTGCAATGATTCAAGGAGTACATGAAGAACCGAAACCGGAGCGTCCTGGGAACATCTGGGGCCTGATTACAAGATCGGCCGTGTTTGCATACATCACAACTTCTAAAAAGCCAAGCCCAAAGAAAATCTGACATGGTGGAGGAAATGACAAACAGAGATACTGAGACTGTCTTTGGAAGAATCTCAAAACGGATCATTGTAGAAAAATAGAAGATTGATGGACTGGATCGGATCCAGAAAAGAAAATAATCGAGTTTGAAATAACCTATCTTGCATGGTACATTACTGGATAGAGGAAATGGTAGTATTACTAGCTCTCCTAAATTCAGATGTATTACTAGTCATCGTTCTAATCGAATTTGAATCACTAAGATCCATGGACTGTGACCGACCAAGATGATTTTCGATCGAACGGCCCAACGAGGGACCTGTAGAAGTGCATCTAATGTTCGATTCGGATTTTAATTTGAATTAGTCTATGTTCCGATTTTCTTAGGAACTTGCTTCCCTTTTTGTGTTGTTTCCTTTCGTCGGAGAGGATCAAAAAACAGAGCTTACTCGCATCCACAACCGGTTGGACAACTCTGGCCGATATCCCACCATTTGGACATGCACTCGAGATGTCCTGCGGGTATGCACATTTGTTACAAGTTGAAAAACGTAGACAAAAAAGCGAGACGCAGTGAGTACCCCGGGAGCAGGCGGATGATTTGACTGGCTCGAAGAAGGTTAAATAGTCACGAAATGAGAAAGGGCCTGATAACTACAATTTACCTCCATGTAGACACTTGACGCAGTCTCTTGCTAGTTTAGGTACCGGTTTGTGACAAACACTGCAAGGAGTGACAGCACGAGCTCGATGGCATTGGAGGCAGCCACCAGTTCCTTCAGATGGCAGACCCGAGCCACAAGTCGGACATAGGACAACTAATTCTGTGAGTGAAGGTGAGGCGAATAGGTAAGCGCAGGCAGTCAGTGAATCAGCCGAAGTCATTGATAGCATTTTCCTGATGGTTGGGCGAGCACTTTTTTTCTTCTTTTGCCCCTTTTTCATTTCACCAGAGGGACCGCTTACCGACTTCGGATTGATGATCTATACCTGATAGCAGTTGGGCCCTGCGAGTAAAAATTTCATTGATCGGTTCTTGAGTGGTCCCAACCCTCAATAACTTGATGACGAAGGTACGTTCCACCAACTCTCCGCGCCTCATTAAAAGATCACAAAGATAGTGCTTATAACCTTCCAGCTCTGCTAAAACGACTGGATCATCCAAAATGCTCTGCTCGCCTCTTTCAAGCGCAGTAGAAGGGCGATGGTATGACAACATTTGAAAGTGCGTCAGTCGTCAAACTCTTTATCACCAATAGCTTTAGTAAGGGCGTGAGTACATACAATGGCTGCGAGTTTGCAACGTCTCTCACTTGAATGCGACGCTTGCGGCGCATCGGAGGCTTCATCTCGAAGGCTTCTGATCTTTTGGATGGCATTCCAGTCAGCACCAAGTTTTTGTTTGAACCATCGGCGTTGGTTTCGTTGCGAGATTTCGCCTCGCGTTTCCCGAGAACGTCGGTAGATGGCTGGCGGCTTGCTAGTTGCTGCTTGAGCATCGCAACCGCTCGATCCGGGGAAGGCGTAGTCACACTATAAGCTTGGGTGGTTGATGAGTTCGAACTACGGGTGATTGGGGCTGGATTCGATAGATTGGCACTTTGAGTTAGCGAAAGAAAAAAATTACTCCAAGAGCCTTTTGAGGGCGATTGCGAGGGCTCAGCAGCTACAGGGATATCAGGGGTTTTCAGGGATTGGGAGCTGAGTTTCGGATCGGAATTTCCAACAACCTTTGAATTGAAGTAATCAGTCTGGGGGTAAGGTTTATGGACCTGGTCTTTTTCATGTTCAGGCTGTGTGATCAGGGGAGCACGGGCTTCACGGAAAACAGGATATTTCAGTTAGCCTACTGGCAGGAATGAACCGAAGTTATCATTCTTACCTCGCCTGGTAAGCTCTAAAACACAAGCAATATAGCCCAAGGTTTCCAGGTCATGGATACCACGGAGATATCTCAAGCTAAATTCTCAAAAATGGTAGAATAATCAGCCGAGGAAAAATTGAATCATGCGATATCTTATGCCCACATTTCCGAAAGCACGTCCGCATTGGCTGGACTAGAGGCAAGATCGGGGAATTCGCGGAAAGTTTCAATGAAGACCCTCATCATCAGCCAAGTACGGTGTCGTATTGGATCGGCATCTACCAGTGTGAGTTGCAACGCACTATCAATGACGGCTAGTGGGTCGCCGCTTCGTAGGTTGGGTATTGGGGGAGGTTTTAGCATGTTAAGAAATCGAATGGTCACTAGAGTGGAAATTTCCCTAGCGGGAATAGGGAGAGCACCGGAAGATACCCGGCCGGATTGCTGTACATATAAAGTTCTTGAAAGACTCAGGGCCGTGCGCGGGTGCTTCTATGAGAACCTCAAAAAACTCACCATGCGGATTCGATAAGACATCGGCATTCTTAATGCTTCATCAGATTCAGATTCATCTTCAAACGCTGGTGCACGATGGATTCGTGACATCAGCAGGCTACCAAACGCCTCAAACTTATGGTTACGCTTGGGAAACATTGCAATCTTAGGACTAGGGACGGTTCGGAAGTCACTACAATAAAATATGATAAGTCGACCTATGAAAAAAAAATTGCTTGAGTAATCTCTCATAGTACCGCAGCAGCTTAGGATTTAAGATACAAACCTTGTGGCGTAAAAGACGCTCCAGCTTGACGGGGAGAAGGGACGCTGACGTTGTTTTGGAGGACATCAGGCCTCATTCCAGCAACTGGGTCTCGGATTTCCTCGTCCGAATCAACAAACCTATCGACCTTCCCCGCCTCAAGAACGGATCGATCACCCAAGAGGAATCGTAGGCAGGATTCAAATATAGCGGGTTTGCGATTTTGAACGTGATCACGCATCAATTCGCGAGCGGACTTGAGGAGGAATGCGCGCGTTCGGGCGCTTACGTCCGAGCTACGCTCGATTTCGATTGAAGGTGGTTTGAGCTCAGGGTAAGATTTTGGGAAGGAAAACATGGCCCGAAGAAATGCGATACCTCCACAAGCTGCCCAAGGGCCATAAAAACCAACTGAACAGGTTCGTCCTTGAACGATAATTTGCTCAAAGATTACACGAGGAAAGTTACGCTGCGCCGCCGTGAGCTCTTCTCCTAGGGTGAGTGATTCCACCGAGGGAGGAATCGATTGTCCATCCAGAGAGCCCTCTGTATGACGTTCTCGAGAACAGGATCTGGATTTATGAGGGACAGTCAAACCCGGAGTAGAAGGCATGTGACCAGTATCAGACCCAGGGATCGCTGGACGATAGAGCTTTACACCCTCCATCCACGCGAGTCGGTGGCTGGGTGTATTCAAGGGACCAGGGGTGGCTTGAGGTGTCATATATGCAGGATATCGGGGTAAATGATCTTTCATAATCAAACTATTGGGAAGTTGCGCTTGCTCGGTTTGGGAAACTTTGCATGGGGTTTTAAGGTCGTTACGAAGAGAGGCGGGATGTATTTGTATGATGCGAGTAGCAACCGAAGAAGAAGTATAAGAAGAGGCATGACTGGCTCTCCCGGACCTGAAAGGCGAGATGGACATGGACGAGGGGCTGGGAGCGGACGGCACAGCAAGACTAGATTGCCGAAAACTTCGATTAGCGGAGGTAGCTTTGCGCGTGACCCGCACATCGATCGGAGCTCCAGGTCTGAAGCCAGCCTTTTCCAATGTCGCAGGACTGATGGGCCACAATCTCAACTTGCGATCATTCCCCCAGGTGACCAGTTGAAACTGACGATCATCATAGTTCAAGTTCGACCCACCCCGTGTTCTCCACACAAACTCACGAACGGTGTCTTGATGACCCACAAATGAGGCGATCGGAGCTGTTAATTGGTCTTCATTCCACATCTTCAAGACATGATCAGATCGCTGAGGTAACGTCATGACTCCGCGTCCAAAGGGTAAATGGCGCGCGCGGCGAACAGGTGAGGAAGTTTGAATGATTTTTTGGGGATTCTGGACGGACTTAGTTGACCAGAACTGCGTCGAGAATATTGAAGAGGTTAAGGTCAACTTTACCCAGTCAACATTGATGGCGGATGGGAAGTTCGAAGGAGTCAGGCACCTTGACTGTTCTATCCAAACTGCAAGTCACTAAGCCGTCAGATGATCTCCGAGACCAATCAATCCCGTAAATTTTCTCATCGTGAGCCTTAAACTCGATAATAGGCTCGGCGGGGTTCTAAGTTCGGAATGACACTGTAAATTTATGTTCAAACTTATCCGGGAGTTTGGTAAGGATGACGACGAACTCGGGTATCCCAGACCAAAACGCGAGAGTCATGAGAAGTGGCAAGAACGTGAGGGTCTTGACGATTCCACTTGACCTGAGTCGCAGGGGCTGAGAAGAGATAAGTAAGACTTTTGAATAAAGTGACCAAATCCCCAGCTCACTTACAATTCCAGGCACAGAATCCTTGGACGGCGGTACGACCGCCAACACGTAAATCAAATGTATACGTCCAGGAGTCGATACCGCACGTAGCCAAAACATCAACGTTACTACAATCGTAACACAATCGTCAAGACTTTGATTTGCCTCAGTCGAGGATAAGGTTAGTTGACTCACAATACGGCCCAATTGATATCACAGCTGTCCAGATTTCATGAGATCACGAGCCAGAGAGGATTCGATTAGTTGAATAGTTATCGGAGGAGACAGATCGGTAACTGGTATAAACACGCACATCGCGCGAGTGTGTGCTTGTAGTACAAATTGAATAGGAGATTGCACGCCGCGATGAGGATACAAGGTAGTATCGAGGGTTGAAGAATGACAGGATTGGGGTTGAGAGTGATAAGGTAAGTCGAGGTTCCATATCAATGCCTTTTGAGATGACTGTAGGAGCGAGAGTTGATAGTGTGTCAAGCAGAGCGAATCCGTAGTTTAGATGAGTTTAACCAGCAGAGCTTCAGAACGAACAGTCGAAGCAACCCAGCTGCGACGCTCTGGATGGGGTGACCATTGGATGTCTGCAATATCCCAAGTAGCCGAGTGAGCCAGAAAGCGAGGAGGCTCATAAGGATGGTGAAGGTCGACGACAAAGAGACCTTTTCGACTAGTCCCGAACAAAATTCAGATCAAGGTGTCAGCGCTGTAGCCATACGCCTTAAGGTGTCCACGCTGTGATCCAGAATAAAGATACAAGACTGACGCCCCAAGAACGATATCCCTATTTTCTGGGCTAGCGTAACAAAGGCAGAAGGGAGTAGATTAGTTAAGAGGATCTAAGTTGAAAAAGAAAAAGTGGGAAAGCTGGGTCACTTAGCCAACAGTGACGCACCTCATGCTCAGACACCCAACGGGTTCGTCGAGCGTAAGCTCAAGAATTTGATAGAATGTATCCGACTGATCGGCCATGATCACGAGGCCAACCAAGTGGCTACAAGATTCACGAAAGACCTGAGCTAAACTTCTTTGGGTCCAACAAAATTAGCTTGAGCAGATTCCTTGCAGTCAGACTTCTCGGGACTCGATCGCCGGGAATTCAGGGCCGCTCTTTCAGATCTTGTTGGAGCGGGCCGCCTCTGGAGGGAACTTGTTCATTATCCGATGTTGTCAAGCAAGCGACCGACGAACAAGTTGGACGCAAGTCATCATCGATCCCTGGTTGCTGGGATAATTCTGGTCGTGCCGATTAATAGGAAGGTAGCCGGAGACCGATTGATGTTGGCCGCCGAGTGTCGCCAAGGTCGCCGGTGTGAAGCCGGGTCGAGTCGGGGGTGGAAGCCGGGCGAAGGTTGTAAAACTCCCCCAGCCCTGCCTAGGTTGAGACTTGGCAGAGGGCAGCCAACGAAAGGCTACATTCAGTAGACCATAGAGCATGATCTTTCCTCAAGTGTTTGATTGAACTTTTGACACTTCCCTCAAGTGCAAACAGTCATATTGGAAGGCTTAATCCTGATTTCTCGTGTGAGTGTTGCTTTGCTTGAAAAAGACCAAGCTAGATTGCAGTGGTAGGATTCTACGGTTGTCTGTCTTCTGAGGAAAGTGGGCATGATTTATCTTCAGGAATCGAAAATTGAGATGAAGAAAATGATGCATGAATGTCCCAAATTTTTCATTCCTGTCTCACCCATGAATTTAAAACCCCAATGTGTTGGAATTAGTTGTTGATTTCAGTATGGCCTACTTTAAAAGATTCAAAGAAATCAATTACTAGCAGAGACCAGTTAAAATTTTCTCTGAATCATATATTTTTCAATTTGCAAGATAATTATAAGTTTGGATTTCTCAGGATCTTGAGTTGAGATGAATAAATGCTTTCTGAGGCTCAAATAATATTTGGATAGGCCTTTCTATCCTACCACAGGCCTAACAAACTCTAACTGAGCCACTCAACCCAGCTTCATTCAAAATTGACTCAATTTTGAAAACCCTCAAGAATCACAGTGATGTTCATCATTGAATACTCCAAAAGGTTCTACCCCAGAAAGACCCCACAGGGGGTCTGGGGGGTCTTAATTTAGCCCCCAGAGACTCAATTAATGCTTACAGGCCTTAGGAGGCCCAACACATCCTCAGAAAGTGTTTTTTGCCACCCCAGGCACTCCTGTAAAACTTAAAAAGGTATGGCAAACCTTAAATTTCTAAAATCATTTTTTTTTAATTGGAATGTCTTTTCAAGGTTACCATGTCAGAAGGCATGATTATATTCAAAAAATTACTATAACCATGCCAATTACACCTTTTGGCATGATTTTAGCAAGCAAATTACTAAAATGATCCCTTTCTTCAAAAAAGGTGACATTTCACAGAGTTTGAAGGAATTAGTTCAGCCTGGGCAGCCAATAAATACAAATCCACACTCAAATTTGAAAAAAAAAACTAGTTTGAATGTAAGAAAACTTGGAGAGATTATAAAATTTTGACTTCTATTCAAAAAATGGAATATTTACAGTGGGATGTTAATACAATTGTACCAAGAAAAACAAAATAAAATCTAAACATACTTATTTTTGAGGAGTATTCCAAATCTACTATCACATTTGAGAAAGAAATTCATCAATTACATCAATCATGATAAAGATGCCAAAACCTATTTTCTTTCAACAAAATGGAATATTTCCAGGAGGATATAAATTCTATTGCACAAAAAATAAATCAACAAAAAAAAATGCTCCATATAAAATTTCTATGAGAGGAATTCAAAAATGTAAAAATATCTCTACAAAAAATTCATCAAGTTCAAATTTCAAAAAGAATATCAAAAAGTATCATTTTTGAATAGAATTCAATATTTCTGGTGGAATGTGAATACCTTTCTGAAAAACATCAAACAAAACATGAAACATAGTGCTCTATAGAGATATTTTATGAGAAAAATCTTCAACAAACACTCCATTGAGTACACCAAATGATGAAAAAAAATATCACAAATTGATCTTTGTGAATCAAGTGTAATATTTCTAGTGGAATGTAAATGCCCTTTTCACAAACATAGAAACATGGGAAGAAGCCAAACCACAAGATTTACATTACTCTCATAAAATAGGTATTTTTAGCATTTTTTGACGTTTTGTATGTTTGGTACAAAGTTATTCACAATTCCACAAGAGATGTTGAATTTTATTTGAAGAAACAAGTTTTTGAACTTTTTATTATTATTATTTTTGGAATTGTTGAAGGTTTTGTTGAAATATTTCCAAGTATTGATTTCCTGTCATCAAATAGTTAGGTGTAAGAGTTTTTTATGTTTTTTATTTTTGGTATAAAGGTAGTTACCTCCCACCACAATGATGTAATTTAACTGGAATAAATGGATTTTGTATATTTTTTTGAATTTTTTTCAAATTTATGGAATATTTTTTGAAATATATCCACATGATTGAATGTGTTGCATAAAATTGGTTGATGTATTTTTTTTCATGTTTGGTACATAAAATAGGATTTATATTCTATTTGAAACATTCCATTTTTTCAAAGAAGATATTTCTGGATATTTTCCATGATGATTACTGTAATTTTTGATTCTTTTTCTGAAAATTGACTATATATTTGGAATACTTTCCTGAAATAAGTATAAATGGCATTTTTTTTATGTTTGATACAATTTTATTTAAATCCCACTGAAAATATTCTGATTCTCCAAAATGAACCAAATTTTTATAATAGGGCATATCAGATTTAGAAAACCTGCCATTTCAATGGTGGGTTTCTGAAATACACATACCCCCTAACTAGCATATTTCAATGTGGTGTGTTTCATGGAAATGGCGGATTTTAAACATTAAATCTGGCATTTATGAATCATCATCCTGTTGGAGTATCTCCACCTTAGGCCACAGCAATTGTTGTCTTTCCTCAGTTTTCTTATATTCATTCCTGTTTCTTTTCTTATTTCCTTGTCATCACTTTCTCCTCTTTCCTATCTCTCAGAATAGATTGTCACTTCACTCCATCTTCAGATTCATTAATCCTTGTGTGCTTCCCACATCTATCTCAACCTCAATTCATTTCCTACCTTAGTCCTCATGTCACCCACGCATCTCCATCACTTTCTGGAAATCATGTCATGCTACCTGTGACACTTATCAATCTGCCACTACCTGAGGAGATAGATTGAGTCAGTCAGAAGGTTCTTCTCTCATCCTTCTTTCTGCTCTCATCTCTGCATCTCCTCAGGTAAGTCTTTTCTTTAATTTCTGTCTAACCTTCCTTTTTATGTTTATCCTTTTCTTTTTATCATCATCACCTCTGAATAAAATAATCCTTATTTCTGCTCTCATCTCTGCATCTCCTCAGTGAACCCAACACATCCATCCACCATCCATGCATGCAAAACACCCATCCACACCTCCACATCAGCAAATCCACAAATCTCTCACTTGGCATCTCTCCAACTTCAAAAAATTTATCCTTGCTCATCATCATCCTAACCCTTCAAAGACTTGATCTATAATTTGCTTTCACCATTGATTTCAATGAATTCTTAATTTTACCAGCAACTGATTCAACCATTGGTATCTGTCAAAAACAGACTCAATGTTGGGTTGAGCTGCACAATGAGTCCATTCTATTGCCCCTCTCTCTTCCACTCAATCCATCCTTGTCTGAAAAGAATACTTTCACTCCAATCCCAACCCTCTTTAATCATCCAAATCTGTCTATTCTATAGCTCTCTCATCCATTTCAAATCAAGTACTAAATCCTACCACCCCATTGCATCCATCCATATCTCTGAAATCAAAAATTTCCTTGAAATTGTTCCAGCTCATCCCAAGACTCTAAATCTGAGGTTACAAAATGTTAAAATGGTCCTTGTTGAATTTGATTCAGCCAAAGCTACGGTTTCCCGGCACAACAAGATTTTAGCAGCCTTATTTGATTTCAAGGCCCTCCATTCAAACAGAATGAAAATCCTGATCCCCTTACATCAAATTTGGAAGCTTTGTCAAAAAATGTTTGATAGTATGGCCAAGGTGATGGATCTTGACATTCAATGGGCCAACTCAATCTTCCAACTTGTGGAAACCTATGATATAGAGAATAAAATCACTAAACTGAGCTACAATAGAATCCAGATTCAACTATCTTACTTCCTCACATATGGAAATTTTGATGATTTAATCCTTGATGCAATTTTCAGAGCAAAGATCAAGGTCTGGAAAACTGAAGGTTCTTCCAAGCATGGAACTCCCCCCCACCCCCTTGCTCAAAATTACTACCACTATTACAAGTGACAATCTCAAGTATGATTAGTGGGAAGAAAAATCAATTGAGCATAAGTACCAAAACAGATAGTACCTCTGATGTTCAGTCACTAACCAACAAATTCATTAAGTCTTTTGGGCTGGAAGGCAGCTCAAGGCTTCTCAGTATGTTGTCTCTTGATCACCTTCACACTCCCCTTAATTTTTTTTGGTGTATTTTATAATGCAATCAAGCGTGCATGTTTTCAGAGAAGCAGTGACCTGAAATATTGTAACGCATGCTTGATAATTTATTTTTGCCAGTCTATTCATGTTCATTTCTGCGCACACTTTACCACCTTATGGTTACATGGCCATTAGTAAGGAATATCTATGTGTCCAAATATCTCATCATCACTCATTTTCTCCTTTCTATCACAAGCTCATGAGTGGATCTTATACCCTCTTCTGATTCTCAGATTTGTGACACTCAAAATGTTACACAATGAATTTAATACCTCTTGATCCTCACCCCAATTAAAGTATGTGGATGGGAGGGAAAAAGATGGGAGGAGATGATTTCAAAAACATTCAGAGACGTGGAAAGAATAGGGCTTACAACCCTCAAAATTTTATACAATGAATTGAATCCCTCTTGATCCTCACCACAATCAAAGTATGTGGATGGGATCAAACAAGATGGGAGGATATGATTTGACAAAAATACAGAGATGTGGAAAGATTAGGGCTTGTCAGCAAAATATGGGCTTAAAAGATATATTCTGGAATCTCTGTGGAAGTAGCAGAGGAAGGGATTGACAAAAATTTTCTATGGCATGGAAAAACTGTGACCTTTGGATCTGTGTCCCACCATTGTTTTCAAAAAGAAAAAGAACCACCCATGAAAAGATGAGATTGATGAAGTGATGAGAGCACTAAATTGATGAGAGAGATGAATTGATGAGAGCAATAGAGTGATGGGAGTGGTGAATTGATGGGAAAAATAAAGTAATTAGAGTGATGAAGTGAAAAGAGCAATAAATTGATGAGTGTGATGAAGTGATGAGAGCAATGAAGTGATGAGATCAATAGGGTGATGAGAGTGGTGAAGTGATGTGAGAAATAAAGTGATGAGAGTGATGAATTGATGAGAGAAATGAAGTGATGAGAGTGGTGAAGTGATGAGAGAAATAAACTGATGAGAGAAATCAATTGATGAGAGTGATGAAGTGATGAGAGTAATAAAGTGATGAGAGCAATGAAGTGATGAGAGTGTAAAGTTATGAAAGTGATGAAGTGATGAGAGTGATAAAGTGATGAGAGTGATGGAATGATGAGAGAAATAAAGTGATTAGAGTGATGAATGATATTATTCAAATGAGTTTGAGGTAGAAGGAGGCGGGAAACCAGGGGTGTATCATGTGGACTGATGTGTGGTTGAGTTTTCAAAAACCTTGAAATAATTTATCTGAAAACCCCCATTTATTTTTAGGTAACTCTGAAACTTCTGATGTGAAATAATTGGGTTTTTTAGATTTTTAATGAAATGCTAGAAATGTTGAAATGTTGGAATGTCACTATAGTTTCTTTCCTTCTTCTATTTTTCTCTTTCCCACCTCATTTCCTTACCATGGCCACTATCCTCCTTACCTTCCTCCTGACATTGGTGTCTCATTCTTATTTCATCTGCCTTTCACATCAGTTGTCACTCTTGAATTTCTGTTTCATCCTTTCACACATCGTGTATGTCAGTGTATGCACAAAACTCACTGGTTTTAATTAACCTGAGGACAGAGCGTGAGGCACCAAGAAGGATTCCTATCTCATCATTCTTTTACTGTCTCTCTCTTTGAGTGTCCTCAGGTAAGTTTGTTTTCCTACTCTTCTAAAATTTTGAATTGTCTGTCTCAGTGCCTGATGCAATCTATCTCATCCTTCTGTCCCTTTCTCTCTCTCTGAGTCTCCTCAGTTTCCTCAGGTCAAGAACCTCAAGAAGAGATTGGGGTATTTTTCTGAAACCTGCCATTAAAAAAATGGCAGGTGAGCCAACTCTGATAGACCCTAATTTTTTTTGATTGATATTATAGTGAAGGAAGTTTCTTTTTCAAATTTGACTTATATTGGAATTCATTACCAAAAAAATTGAATTAATTGAATTTTTTGATGTCACATCAAGGAAGCACAGAGGTTTTGGAGGTCTTAATTAATTACCTCAAGGCCTGGATTGCTTTTTACAGGCCTTTTTCATCCTAAAAAGGTCTCAAAAGGTTTGCTTTCCCACAAAATTAATTCCTTTATAAGAAGGCATGCACACATTCAAAAAAGAATTTTTACCCAAAACCACCCAGAAATTCATTTAAAAATTCAAAAAGGCATGCATGAAAAATCAAAAGGCATGTTTTCCCACCACAGGTATTCAATCAAACCTTCAAAAAACATTCCAAAACTTAAATGTTTATATTCAACCATTTTTAACTGGAACAAATTCTCAAGGTTTAAACACCTCCAAGAGGTGGTAAAACATTCCAGGATGTGTAAATTTGGTAGATAAATGGCTATATAGTAGCCTTCTTGACAAAAGGCATGATTTTAGAAAAATAAAATGCTACAATAATTCCTTCTTTGAAAAAGGAATGCAAATTTAATGATTTTGAAGGTTGGAATTTATCATGGGAATTTTTTTTTCTGAGGATGGCTGTTCCACCCCAGAGAGTAAGCCAAAAAACCCCTGCACAAACATCAAAAAAAACTACCTGCAATCAATTCAAAACACAAACAAAGACCAAAGATAAAAAAATAGTATGAGAAAAAACAGCAAAGCAACAGACTCAAATTATAACTAAACACTCTAAAAACCATTTTTAATTCTTTCTGCCCCACAGTTCTCCACAGCCTGGAGCTCCAAAATAAGATAGGCTTACTGTGCCATCCTGCATCTGAGCCATCTGAAATACAGTATGGGCCAATTTTCCTTCCCAAACCATCTGCCATACTAGAATATTCATTTTTTCACTCCTCTTTATTTTCAAAATTCATCAAAAACCATGCGTAAAATTTATTCATGTGGCCTGCAGCAGCTTGAAAATTCATAATAGGGTGTATCAGAGTTAGCAAACCCGCCATTAGAAACCCACCATTTTTTTTACCAAACCCGCCACTTTTAATGGCGGGTTTCTGAAATACACATACCCCCTAACTGGTGTATTTCAAAATGGCGGGTTTCATGAAAATGGAGGATTTCAAACATCAAAACCGCCATTAAACCCGCCATTTATTCATCATCATCTATCCACCATCCATCACATCTACAACACCCATCCACATCAGCAAATCCATACCAGTCCCATCTCCATCACATCACACACATCTCATCTCCATTGCTTCACATCTCCATCACTTCACATCTCTATTGCTTCACATCTCTATTGCTTCACATCCCTATAGCTTCACATCTCTATTGCTTCACATCTCTATTGCTTCACATATCTATTTCTTTAAATCTCTATTGCTTCACATCTCCATCTTCACACAACTCCCCATCATCATCTCATCACCCCACATCAAATCACCATCTTTCTCAACATGTCCCATCAAACTTCTTGGCAGCAAGTTGAAAATGCAAAAAAGCTGACTGAACTTTTGTTAGTATTTGACTTCCATTCAGACTCTGATTCAGAATCCAATTTGGAATCAACTTTGTTGGCTTTGAATTCTCTATTACAAAAGCAATACATGGTTCCAAGAAGACAAACTCTCCACAACCCTATGTATGAAAGGCAAAAGCTTCATCTCCTCCCCAACCTAAGCTTCCAGCAACTGTTCCAAACTTTATTTCCTTCATTCATAAAACTTTTGGAGATGATTGAAGACCACCACATCTTCCAGAACAATTCTCAGAATCCTCAACGCAATCCAGCTATCCAAATGTCTGTTTCTCTTTGTAGATTGGGATCAAATGGAAATGGAGCAGCAATTCATCCATTAGAAAATCCCAGGACAACCCTGCTTGAAACTCGTCTCCCTCAGTACTCTCCCCACCCACTGGAACTTGGCTCAAAAACCATTCAGGAGGATCTCTGGTGCCACTCATCCCAACCATGGCCATAAGTCTTCCCGCCATCCCATCCTAGAGACTTCACACTTGAACTGACTTGGGTCCATCAAAAACCTCTCAGTCAAACCAGATCAAAATGATGAACTCCAACTGAGGATAGCCAAGGAATGTAAGATCCTCCATGGCTTCCAAGTCATGAGGACCACTACCTCCAATCAGGATATCATCTGATCCTTCAATTGAAAGATTTTGGATAGCAAGAAGACCATCTCCTTCTACAAGCAATCAATCTGAGAGCTACACAAATCCGTTGATCAGCCTTCCTTGAGCACCTCCTCCCATCCATCCGCTCCATCCAACAATCCTCAATCCACTCAGTCCAACCCTCAACCCAATCATCCTTCCTCCGCTTACTCTGCACTCCTCCCTCACTCACCCCCCTCCAAGAATCCCTCCAGCTCAAAAACATATACTCCACTTGGTCAGTCTACATCAAATATCATCATCCTCTCTCCTCCCCTCAAATTCAAAAGCCCCTTGATCATCCCAACCCTTCACAGATCCCCCTCCCACCCCCCAGCCAAGAACCTCTTCTCTCTCTCTCTCTCTCTCTCTCTCTCTCTCTCTCCCTCCATTGCTCCTTTTACTCCAATCTCCCTCCTCTTCTCTTATTTTTCAACATCATAGGATTTTTCTCCACCGGTCTCCCTCTTCTGCTTGCATTCTTCTTTTTTCCGCCCCCTGAACCCACTCAGATCTCATTAAATATGACACACATCTCATGGCTGCCAAGATTGGATGCATGTTACACCATCTCAAGTTCAAGATTGCTGTTGAGAATCAGTACAAGAACAAGATCCAAAAGATGCTCAAGCTTTATCAGTGAGAGTTCAGTCATCTTGAGATCTGATTAAAACTCTCTCACTTTCTTGCTAAACCTATCCGCCTCCCCTATTCTGCCTCTTTTACAACTTTTTACTCTTCCTTTGGGATACTCCTCTTTCTCACGTTCATAGGGGCAACAAGAAGAGCCAATTTGAGGCTGAAAAAAAAGAAAAAAAAAAATCCAATCAGAAGATGATGCTCCTCACCCAGGCATCAAAAAGTTACAAAAAACTCCAAGTTACCGGGATCAAAGACAATGATGCCAAGTCTGAGGAACGCAAAGGTCACCCAACGCGCCCTCTATTGGGTGCTCTCCAGATTACCATCACCTCCACCAAAGATTTGGATCATGCCCCCCTCACAAGTAACAAAGGAATCACCAAAACCATTGTTGTTGTCAAGGTTGAGGATACACCCAGGGCCCAAACCCATCCCATTTTCAATGATTGATGGAATGAAGCCTTTGAGATCCACATTGACAAGGCTAATGACTTAGAAATTATTATCTATGATTGTGTTTCATCCGCCCAAGAATCTATCATCCTGGTAGGGCTGCTATGGGTTTTTCTAAGTGATGTGGTTGAAGAGCTTAGAAGAAAGAAATTTGGTAACAAATCCAGTCCCGGTTGGGTTATGGTGGCTTGGGTCAAAGAAACAGGAAGTGGTGCCAAATTGATGCATTTTCCACCTGGAGCCGCCCCCGCAGGCGCCGCCCCACCAGATCCAACATTAATGGGCAGACAGAGCTCTGGCTCATCTTCTGATGGTGTCAACGCTTGGTTTTCTGTTGAACCCCCGGGTGCACTCCAACTTCAACTTAAATTTCATAAGCATTACTTTTCCATATCTATCTGTCCACAAATATCTACATATACCTATCTATGCGTGGATTGACTGCTTATCCCTCAAAATTCAAGTCTAAATTTTGCAAAAGACCATATGATACTGGCGGTTTGGGTCGTCAGGGCGCTGTCAGAAATAAAAAGGAGGAAGTGCACGTTCAAAATGGACATCAGTTTGTTTCTCAACAGTTCTACCAGATTGTGCAATGTGCTCTTTGCGGTGAAATTCTTTACAACACTTCTGGTATGCAATGTGAAGATTGCAAGTATTTGTGTCACAAGCATTGTTTTACCAAAGTGGTGACAAAATGTATATCAAAATTGAACGTCAATACAGTTGAGTAGCGTACTTGCCCTTGTCTCCATATCATCAACTGAGATTGCCTAACCTTTCATCCCACTAAACATTTTTAGGATGGTGACAAAGAGAAGATGCTGAACTATTGAATTCCTCATTGGTTCAAGCCAATGACCACTATCACCCCCAGTTGGTGTTTTCATTGTGGAATGATGCTTCCAATAAGTTGTTGGCAACAAGCTTGGAGATACACAGAGTTTCCAACTACTTCCCATGCACACTGCAAGCGTCTGGTTCCTGACTTTTGTGAAATGTCTATGGAAAAACACGGCCCTTGCTTGCACCCCCCCACCTCCCTCCACTGGCCCAGCCCCCCCACTGCCCTTGCTCAGCCCAACCCAAAACCCAACTCAAGCCCCAGATCCCATTTTTGGTGAACTTGGGATCAATTAAAGGTTTGGTTTCATTTTCTTTCATCCAATCTTGTTTCACCAATGATACCCATTTGACTGACTGTTTTTTTTTTTGATTTTTTTTTTCAATCCCTCAACCGCTATTGGTGAATGTCCAATTCTTCTCCCACCCCCTCCAAATGTTACACAAACATCCAGATCTATTATTGTTCCTCACCCCAATCTAAGTATAGGATTGGGAGGGAAAAAGATGGAAGGAGATGGCTTGAAAAACATACAGAGAGGTGGGAAGAGTAGGGCTGCTTGCCAAAAGAGGAATCAAATGAGAGATTCCAAAATATCTTTGGAGGTTTCTGAGGAAGTTATTAATGAAAAGGTGGTCTGGTTGGGTTGGAAACTGCATCCTTTGGATCTGTACCATTCAATTTTTTCCAAAAAGAAAAAGAATAGTCAAAAACCAACCCAGGAAGAGTTTGGGCAAGCAAAAAAAACAATCAAACGGTTCCATTTCTTCCACCGTGGAAAAGTAATTGTCCTTGATCATGTTGATTATTTTTCTTGATTGTTCTCCAAGATTTCTCATTTGTTATCTGTCTCTTTCCTGAATTCACTATCTTCTGTCTCTGCTGGGTTATCTCATATTTACTGTATTCTCTGTACTCCTGTGATCCTTATATCTTCACAACTTGCGTTGTTGTTACTCAACTGTCACAAATCACAACACACAATGGGCAAAAGAACTATGGATCCGTCTACATCACCCCGCAACAAGCTCCATCATTCCACCACCCAAGTCAGTCAAGTCGTACTAGGATCTTGTTCAAACCTCACCTTTGAAGACACTTCAACCCAACTGAAGGCAAAAATAATCCTAATAATACAGACGTAGGTTTTTGCAAGATCATCAACTCATCATCAGCATTGACAAACTTTGAATGTGTCTATCAGTGCAACTGTGTGGATTTTGTTAGACAGCTCTTTAGCTGCTTGTGCGCGTAACTCTACTTAGTCTTTTTAGAGGCCATAACCCAGCCTGTAGACTTACGTTTGCCTGTTGGTATTTCCAAGGATTCTTATTCTATTCTTTCACTTTCTGCTATTAATTAATCCTCTACAATGATTCTTATGTTTTGCTTGACTTATTGTGAAATGACAGCTAGGTCTAGGTTTTTAACTTACCTCAATTCTTTTACAGATCAATCTGATCATCGAGCCCTGGTTGCAATAATTGAATTTGTCCAATTGGAGAAACTTTCTGAACAAGAAAAGAAGGACATCAACTTTGTGACAACTTTCCTTCACCAGTCAAAAAAATTTGTCAAACTGGTTGGTCCTTCAAGATCTTGGGGTGGAAAAATTTGAGCAGTTGGATGGTAAAAATTGATGCGCCCTTCAGAGTTATTTGGAAGTTATGTGAAGAAATTATCCATTAGATCTTTTCCTCAAGAGTATGCTTTCCTCAACCTTAAGGCCAACAAAGTATCCCAAATTCTAGGACAAATGTTTTGCAATTTGGCCAAACTTTCCTTTGAAGCAAACCATGATGCCATGAAGGAAAACAACATCCCCTCTTTCTCTTTGTTGGAATTTGGTTCCAAGCCTACACCTTTTGATTTCTCCCCACACATCACTTTCACCTCCAATTCTTTTTACAACTCTCCTCATATTGAAAAAGGCAACATCTCTGGCTACTCCTTTTTACTTGTGGTTCCAACCAAGAAATCAAATGGTTGAATTATTGAAAATACGGAAAAATATCAAGTATCAGATGGAAAATTTGTTTTTCCTGACCTTGGCTTTGGAATTGATTTCAAGCAAAAAGGTATAGCAAAATGGTCTAGGCAGCTAATGAGTACAAGCACTGTACCTTTCCTGCTGTGGAAACAGCAACCCATACCAGAATGGCCATGTCACTTCAAATGAATAAAACAACTAGAAACACTTGTAGGGACTTGAATAATGGCCAAATTTACTCTGGAAAAAAAATATAAATAAAAAAAAAGATTTTTATGTTGGTGGGTTTAAAAATATTCTCAAATGTTGTAATAAAAATTTTTTTTTTCTTTCACCCATTCAAATATATTTAAAAGCCCAGCATTTGATTTATCTGCTGTATTTCATCTACTGTTCTACTGCTACCAATGCAAGCCAAGGCTACTGATACCTTATCATTTTTTTTGGTTGCAAGTTGTTCCCTCTCCTTTTCCAGTTGTGCTTGCTGTTGATCCTTCTCCTTTTCCACTTTTTGAAATTCTAGCTCAGCCTGTTTCAACTTCCACTCAGCATCCAATTTTTGTTGATGAGCCAAACTCTTGGCTTTCTGCTTTTGAAAATCCATGGCCAGTTGATGATCCCAATTTTGCTTTTCAAACTCAAGTTTTTTGGATTCAATTTGTGATTTGACTGGTTTTTGAAGGGGAAAAGCAATGAGCATGATTGAAAGCAAGTTCAACCAATGGACTTACATGAATCTTGCTTCTCCATGATTTCTTCAAAGCCTGAAAAAACAGAAGTGTTTCTCCTCTTTTGATGAATTTTGGCGTTGATATTGATGGAATTGGAGGCCTTTTGCTTACCCTTGGCAGAGGAGGTTTGAGTCTGAAGGTTGTCACTAGTGTTTGAAGGCGATTTTGGAGGACCCATTTGCTTGAGCTTTTGGCCATTCTGGAATGGATGAGCCTGTTTTTTTAAAATCTAAATCAGTCAGGATTAACCAGATGGAAGAGAAAAGATCTTGGTTCCTTACTTGAACCAATGTTGAGGGTAATGGAGACTGAGGAGTATCTTTTTCCGCATCAGCAAGGTTGTTGAGATCTGCTAACAGAGGAAGAGAGCAATCCAAAGAAGGAGGGGAGGGGTCCAAGGTATGGTTTGACTCCTCAATTAATGCAGAAGTAGACATGATTGGAGCTGATTGCGTTTGAATATCCTCCTTGGCATCAGATGGGGGCCACTCATAGGTTTCTTTGGGATCACCCTTGCTAGGCTGAGCATCCCCAGCCAAGTCCTCAGTGTCAACTGAATTGGATTTTTGGGCGTCAAAAGCAGCTAGGGGAGTGATGTTGGCCTTCTTTTCAAAGATTTCATCCATTTGAATATAAAAAGGACAAATGGAGTCCAACTTATGAATCACCAAGTTGATTCCCTTGGCTTTGTCAGAGTTGGTGATACCAAAGCCAGTGGAGATTGACATGGAGTGGGCCTTTTTTCACTTGGCTCAATAATTTTTGAATTGATACCTCATCTGTTTGGATGACAGATCCAGCCTACCTTTTGTTTTGTTTTTGAGTTCATTGGCCATCAGGAGATAACCAGTGACCTTAGAGGATGGAGGTTGGCCAACACGTGTTTCATTTCCCAATCCAAAGAAGGCATCATAGTTGGAGGGAATTTTGAGACAGTT
The DNA here is from genome assembly GCA_025617555.3 of Puccinia polysora. Lineage (NCBI taxonomy): Eukaryota > Fungi > Basidiomycota > Pucciniomycetes > Pucciniales > Pucciniaceae > Puccinia > Puccinia polysora. Next base: position 51,319,529 of record CM062618.1, read on the forward strand.
GACCAGGATGATGTGATCAGCTCTCTTGAGCTGACTTGAGCCCTTGGAAGCTGATGGGGGAGGATTGTTTGATCCCTTGGAAGCTGATGGGGGAGGATTGTTTGAGCCCTTGGAAGCTGATGGGGGAGGATTGTTTGTTGTGGAGTTCCTTGGCAATTTTTGCTTTGGTGTGTTGGAATTTTGTGTGGACTTGCGGGGGGAGGTTTGCTGAGGGGCCATTTGGAAGGAGTAAGGGAAATAAAGTGATGAGAGGGATAAAGTGACAAGAAAGATAAAGTGATGAGAGGTATGAAGCGATGAGAGCAATAAAGTGACAAGAGCAATAAAACAATGATTGGATTCTTTGGATGAGGTTGGAGGTACAAGTTCTTGTTGGAGGTAGAGTGGTGAGAGTGATGAAGCAATGAGACCAATGAAGTGATGAGAGCAACAAAGCAATGAGAGCAATGAAGCCATGAGATAAATGAAGTGATGAGAGCAATGAAGCAATGAGAGCAATAAATTGGTGAGTGATCAAGTAATGAGGGTGATAAATTGATGAGAGTGATGATGAGAGTGATAAAGTTATGAGAGTGGTGAATCTTTCTTTGATGAGTCTAGAGGTAAAAAATTTGCAATGAGGTTGGAGGTAGAAGGAGGTGGGAAGCCAGGGGTGGATGACGTGGACAGGTGGTGGAAGCCTTTAAATACTTTATTTGAAAAAACCCACTTATTTCCAGGTAACTCTGACACGTCTGATGTGAAATAAGTGGGTTTTTTTGATTTTTAATGGCGGATTTTTAATGGAGGATTCGGTTTGAAACCCCCCATTAAAAAATGGTGGCTTTGCTTAACTCTGATACTCCCTAATAGTTCTGTTCAAATCCTCTAACTGATAAATTCCACCTCCTATTTTTCATGCCAAGGATCTGAAGACAAAGCAAACTACTGCATCTTGGGACTACAAATTTACAAAATAAAAAAAATCTATGTTCCAGAAATTATCCAATATTTGGTTAGCACACATCTGTTCCTAGTAGCAGACCAACTTTTCTTGACTCTCCTTCAAAAGAATTCATGCCTTTAAAATGGCCTTTTACCTCCAAAATTACTGCTCCACATGTGCTGCAACAAGATCTGTAGATTAATTGAATTTCATGAGAATGATTGTGCTTGAGTCCTAATGAAAACTAGGTTTATCAGTCAAAACAAAATACTTGGGCCCTAAAGAGTTTAATCCTGCAGAAAAGCAACAAAACCCCCAAGCCTTTCTTACCTGTGTTCATTTTCTTGTGCAAAGTGATTGGATTTTGAAAAATTGTTGACCTGGTGTTGAAATAGCACAAAATCATGAGAAAAACTGGAAATTAGAATTTGATCTATCTAAAATCATGTTTACCATTTGAATAGCTTGATTCAAACCAAACTTTTTATTTCTTTTAATCTTTCAACTTCTTAATCTCATTTGATATATATATTTTTTTCTAGGTATTTCTCACTTGTATTCATGGTTCTTGTGACAAGCTCATCATCTTTCAGGGGGCTAAGATTACAGATACAGCTGAAAAAAGTAACATAGAAACATTAGAAATGATAAAAATAAATAAACAATAGGGTCTTAGGTTTTTCACGCCCCCAAACCTGGAAAACACGCGGTTAGGACTTCCTCACAATGTCCTGCAACTTCCACAACCCAGACAGTAAATCTGGGACAAACACGGTTTTTGGGGGTCATCAAAAAAAAATTACGTGGGGATAAGGGGGAATCTCAAACCCCTGTAGAAAAAATCCTAAGAATTTTGGCCATTTTCAAGGCCTTCAAAATTGCCCCCAAAAAACTGAAAAAAAAGCTCCATGTCTCAAATTTTTTCACATTTTTAATATTTTTTTGTTGATCATTTTGAAAAATCTGAATAAAAAGAAAGTTTCCAAATATGGTAGGCCATTCAATTATAATTTTCTCAGAATTCTAGTACTTCACTTTGCCGCCAGAAAATGGGATTTACATAAAAAATGAGACATTATTTTCAATTCTTTTTTTTGTTAATTTTCCATGCAATTTTCAAAATTTCCAGTTTGCAGTATTTTAGTGGGCATTGATAAGGGCCCAAAAAAACTCTTTGGGGATTTTTAGGATCAATCATTCACCCAAAAAAAATTGATGCATCTACAACAATAATTGGAAGTGTTGGTTTTGGGGTGCGTTTTGAAGCAATTTCTGATACTATTTTGATTCTTTTTATGGAAAAACTGAGTTTAAAGTATTAAAATTCACTTCAAATAAAACAAAAATATATTTTTTGGGACCTTGCATTGGCCCTCAAATGTCTAACCTCAAAATACCATGTTTAAACCCCTTTTTGGGGTAGGTCCGCATTTTTAGGCTCTTCTATATGAATAATCTGATATTCATTATGATTTTGAATGATTTCCTGACTCCGTCTCACCTCTTGGCGCGGTCAAATTTTCTCCTCAACCACAACATCATCTTTCAAAATCCAGAATCCACTCCACACCACACCATCATCACAACCATCACCAATCATCGCAACTCAACTCCAATCAAGCAACCACACATCACTGCTCAAAACAACTCAACCAATCAAATTCAACACTCCACCCCCACTAAGTAGACACCCCTGAATCCAAAAAATCAATCAAAAATAAAAAAATCAAGTCTTCATGAAAAAAATCTCAAAATCAAAATCCCAAACAAAAAATGTCTGAACAACACATCAACCCACTTTTACTATCTGCCTCTTCTGATTATTCTTCTGCTCCACTATATGCCTCTTCTGCTTCTCCTTCTACTGATTCAACTGATTTATATCACCCCCATGATTCCACCCCTTTGGCTTCTCTACCTCAATTATCATATCTTTCACAGGGGGACCTTGTGGATGCTGTTCAATAGTGGGCTAAATCCCATGGATATGCCATTTCCACCAAAGTCTCCAATATTAAAGAGCAAAGATATACTTACCAATGTGAAAAATCTGATGAATATAAACCCAATTTGGATAGGAATAGACTTTCATCAACTAGAAAAACAAACTGTCCCTTCAAATTCTCTGGAAGCTTTTACAAGAAGTCTGGTCTTTAGGAAATAAAACTCCAATGCCCTTATCACAATCATCCACCATAAACTGATCCATCCACCCATCCAGTTCATAGAAGGATTCAGGGTGATAAATAGGATATGTTCAATTTTTTAACCAAAACTGGGGTTCCTCCCCTGAAAATTCTTAATTCTTAATGCAGTCCTCCAATTCTCCTGTTCACACAACACTTAGTAAAATCTATTACAAAAGATCAAAAATCAAAAAAGAAAAAGTGGAATGAAAATCACCCATAGAAGCTTTAATAATGGAATTAAGTTACTCTTCTTCCACATATGAAATCAATAATCAAAATGGTCATATTAGTTATTAATTCATTTCTCACCCAGATTCTATCCAATTAATCAAACTCTTTCAATCAGTATTAATGATGGACTGCACCTATAAAACCAAAAAATTTCCATGCCTCTTATTCACATTTTTGGGGTCAAAAATTGTGCAAGAACATTCTATTTTGGTTTCTGTTTCCTCTTGCAAGAAAGAAAGGAAGACTACAAATGGGCTCTCCAACAACTTCATAAATTATTAGAACATGAAGAACCCAAAGTAATTTTGACTGAAAAAGAGAAAGCCCTGATTCATTCCATTGAAATTGTATTTACCAACTATCACAATTTACTCTGTTTCTGGCATATCTTCAAAAAAATTCAAACACATTGTAGAAAAAACTTCAAATCTGAAGAAGAATGGATGATATTCAGAAAACAGTGGAATATGCTGGTAAAATCCAAATCTGAAAATTCTTATCAAGATAATTTTACCAAAATGACTTTAGTTTTGAATCCCCCTGCTTCTGACTAACTTATTGACAACTTGCTTCTTCAGAAATTTTTTTCATATGCTGCACACAAGCACCTGGATTTTGGAAATACCAGCACATCTAGGATAGAAGGGCTTCACTCTTATGTCAAACAATTTACCACAACTTCTTCTGGTTGCTTTTCTGGCCTAATTCACCAAATATATCATTTGGTTTCAATTTAACACCATGAAACTTCCATTGAAACTTCTCAGCAAGACTTCAAGAACTTGATTGGTCTCCCATATTGTGTTGAAAACCTCTCAGGAAAAAAAAACTACTATGCTCTCAAGATTGTGCATTCCTTTCATGTTTCAGCATAAAAATCAACCACCTTTTCTGATTGTGGTTATTTTTCTTTCATGGGAATTCCTGGTGTACACCAAGTGAAGAAGGCAAATCTCAAGAAGCAACAATTTTTGCTTGATGATTTTTATCCCCAGTGGCATGTCAAACCTCCTACTGAAGTATGTTTTCTTTTCTTGAAGAAAAAAATAGTTCTAACATTGATTTCTGAAGTTTTTTCTTTTATTTTGAAATTATTCATAGCTTGCTGAGAAGGGGTCATGCCAAACTTCTCAATCATCTCATGAATCAACTTCCAAATCAACCAACATACACTGGTTTCAGAATGAACTCTTTGAAGAATTCCTTAAAATGCGCCCAGGAGAACAACATTTTTACCTTGGAAAAATTGTTGGCATTTCCTGCCTTTCAGCTTGCTACTATTGCAGAGAAACTTGCAAAAGTAACAAAAATAACATAAAAATAATAATAATACAATTAAACTAAGAAGGATTAGGTAAACCTTAAATATTATTACAGAAATGGGTTCTCCATCCAAAATTAGGTAGGGTCACTCACTGACCCCACCCTTGAAATCCAACTCCTTATGTTTTTAAATAATTAAGCAAAGAAAAACCAAAATACTACGGCTCCATTATTGAGCTTTTTGGCCAATTAAATATTTCACACACATTGTCACGTATAGGTATCACACCTAAAATTCAGTCAGAATTGAGGTGTTGTGTATATTTTAGGAGTTACGGGCGGAAATGTGTTTTGTCACAATTCCCCCATGCAGCTGCGGCAGCCAATGCACCCGCGCCCGGCTGATATACAGCCTTGTCACTCCTTCGAGGTTGTGTACGCAGCCCCGGGCCTCTGACAAGTACGCAGCCGCGGGACTACGGGTTGACAGAGTGACAGGCGGCCTGAGAGGCTCAGGTACCGCGTAAACATGATACAACATACACAGGAACTTCCTACATATGTAATAAATGTTCCCGTGGATAGTAGACAGTCTAAAAATACATAATATTATATAAAAATACATAAATCATCCTTATACGTATTTTTTAATTAATATAATTCAAAGTACCAAGAATTTCCAAAAAAAGACAATGACAACTTCTAAAAATATATTAATATACTTTTATGAGAATTGCTAGACATCAATATTTTCGTGACATACTAAGTAAACTAATGATGTAAAAATATTACATGAATTCACATGACTTATATTTTTAAGTAATTATCTTAGTAAATCAACTGGAACTTGAAAGTAAGGAGTAAAATCAATATTATGACTTTTACTTTAGTTATATAATACATAATGAGAACTTACCTGACATCAAGATGTCCGTAGAAGGGTCTATTAATATAATTATTAAATTACTGGGAACATTTACTAAGGATAATTAATTGAATAATACATAAATAGGACAGATTAGTGTTATTCACACGTCCTAATGTCTATTATAAGGTGGAATAATTCCCATAACCAGAGAAGTTAGATGCTACCCATGCTATAGCACCAAGAACACATGAAAGACTACCCCTGGTTACCCTTCTAGCCTTAGTGTCCATCCCTTTGAGCACCTACAACCCTCAGAAGGAAAATATTGGGACTCCAAAAGCTATAAATAAAGAGCTCTTTTGAGGATATTGATGGGCAGAGACCCAGTTATATTCATATCCAGATGCCGTCCCAAGGTAATCAAGTACTTATAAGAGATAAGTAAGTGATTTATGGCAATTTCTGATCAGTAGTATCCGTCCTCAACCTCTTTTTATCCATTAAAACTGCTGAACAAACTTATAACCCCAGTATACAGGTTTAACCCATCAGTACAAGTCTCAAACAGATACCCAAAGGATTTAATAATATACCAGTAAGTTTTATTATCCTTTCTCTGTCGTGGTAGCTTGGATACAAGGCCCTACCACTCCATTGTGTATTTTATATACATATTATCTTTGGGTAAAATATTCTTTAAACTAAAGAGCCCAAAGTAACCAGGACTACGTGTTTTCATACTGAAATCCCTGAAGAGAGGTGTTAAAGATCCCCAATATAATTGTGTCCCCTCTATAAATATTTAATAATCAATTTATTAATATTTATTCAAAACAATAAACAATGACCAAACCACTTGACCTTGCAATAAGCTTAATTCAAATATTCTATGGATTTTTGCTGCATTTATTAAATAATATATTTATTATTTACTCTATCAACTCTGGTAGATAAAGGATAGCAAGGGTCTTGGCATCCAGGAGGCTGACACTGCCCTCCTGATTCCTGTCTCCTCTATTTCCTCACTCACTTCTCCCTTCTTTTCCTATGCTGTCTCCTTGTCATTTCCATCCTATTATAAGTTGTTTTCTTTTTCTTCTTTACTGGATCACTTCAGGCGTGCGCGCTCACCACTCTCATGCCAAACACACACCTAACCTCTCTTGTGGCTGTGAAACCTCCACACATACCAACACCACGGAAAATCTGCGCAACAAACCCCAACCCCCACTCTGACTCACCTAAACATCAATCCACAACAACACCTCCCACTCCATCAATCTTGAGTCACACCCACACTCACTTCCAATCCTCAACACTAAAATCCCAATCCACCACCACAACTCCCACACCATCCACCTCAAACCACTGCCCTCTGGCTCCCCCACTTCCCAGCCTATCCCACTATCTATTTGCTCTCATCTCTATCTCCTGCTTTTGTCCCTCACTATCCACCTTCAGATCCTGCTTTCCATCCGGTCACGTGCTCAAAGATTCCTTGAGGTATTTTCTTCCTTCAAGACACTCCTTGTAAATGCCTGTCTGCTTTCTCAATCTCATTGAAATGAATCTTTAGTTTCATTCTCTCAAATCATCAGATTTAAAGTCCCAACAACTGAACCACCACATCTCACACTAAAGGAATTGGTGAGCACAGATATGTCCGACTTGGAGGAGGAACAGAAGACCCAAGGTATCCCTAGGCTAAATGAGTCCAATTACATCCAATGGTCAATCCAAATTCAATCTTACCTCAGGAAGAAAAAACTTCTCTCATACTGCACCAATGCTCCTCCCAAAAACATTATGCCATCTCAAACCCAAAAGATTAACAATGCCGCAGACCTCATCCTTCAACATCTTGGGACTCTTGCCTTTGAATCCATTGTCACTCCCTCTAACTCCAACAATCCTCACAAACTTTGGAAAGCAGTTCTCACCAGATTTGGAAGTCAATCCACCAACAATAAAGGGCAAGTATGGGTGTGATTCATGCAACTAGAGTACCCAGGCAACTTGGACACCTACCTGGTGGAATGCAAAAAAATTGCCAATGAACTTGCCATTGTAAATCTGAGCATCCCCAATGACATCATGAGCTACTCCATCCTGGCCAAGCTTCCGCCTGAACTCTGGCATGTGGTGGACACCATTCTCCTCAACAACAAAATTGCCTCCAAACCATCTCTTGTCCTCAACAAGCTTCATGAAATCATTCACCTTGAACAATCCAGAAAAGTCACCTCTTCCTCTATGCCACCATATGGCACTGCCCTCTTCAAGGCCCCTGGCACCCAAAAAGTTCCTCAACCCACTCAAAGACGCTCCACCCATTCTCTTCCGAAGCACCCCTGTAGACCTGGATACCACAATCCTCTTGCAAATCACCCAGAAATCCGCTGCTTCAGATTTTACACTCATCTACAAGAACAATTCTTTCACAAGAAAACACAGGTTAACCTACAACATTGCTCCAAACCAACCAATCCTGTTGCCCAACATTCTAACTTACCTACTTCCGGTGAACAATGCGCCCACTTCCTTGCCAAGCTCTCCCTATCATCTCCGACTGCCCACAACAACATGGTCCTGGACTTGGGAGCTTTGTACCACATAGTCAACAACCCAAACCAGCTTTATGATCTCAAACCCATCAACATTTTGGTTGGTACCGGAAATCCAGATCAAGGACTAAAGGCAGAAGGTATTGGAAAGGCCCAACTAACGCTGGACAATGGATCAAGCATCATCCTGGATGACATTATTCTCATAACCTCCATCTGACACTGTCTTCTCTCTCTTCCCAAACTGCTAAGTGCCTGTGTAACAATCAGCCGCGTTGGTTTTGCCAGATTCTCTTCCCACTTCCAAAGCACCTCACTCACTCTCACTAAGACTATGTCCAACAATCTTCTGGAGGTAACTAATGCAAAAATATCCTCCCTGGCACCAACACTAAACTTCCTCGTCACTCAGGCAATAGACAACTCCTCCCTCTGGCACCTACGCCTTGGAAATACAAGTTTTCAGTATCAATCAAAGCTATTTCCCAATACTTCTCCCTGCTCAGGCTGCAACGTGTGTCTGAGATGCAAGACCACTCGCCTCCCTTTCCTCAGAAGCTTCTCCCCTGTCTCCAGACCGCTCAAAACACTTCATATCAAACAAGTAGGCCCCATTTCTGCACCATCTGAAAAAGGAACACAATACTTTCTCTCTGTTACCAACCAGTTCTCCTCCTACAAACTTGTGAAATTCCTCAAGACAAAGAGTAACACTTTCAAAGCCTTCCGGGACTTAGTAACCAAGGCTGAAAACCAACTACAGGTGCAGCTCAAGAGAATAATATCCAACAACAGAACTGAGTTCCTAAACAAGGATTTTTTTTAAAAATTTCTGCCAGGAAAAGGGAATTGTCCATAACTTCTCCCCACCTTACACTCCGCAAAACAATGGGATATCTGAGAGAAGAAATCAAACACTAATAGAAAAGGATTGCTGCCTCCTAGTCCAATCCAAACTTCCTATCACCTATTTTCCGAAAGAAATTAAAACCGCCGTCAATCTCAGTAACTGCCACCCCAGCAGGTCAAACAGATTTGTAACCCCCTTCAAAGTGTGGAACAACAAAGACTTTGATTAATCTTGCCTCAAAACCTTTGGATTCCTGGGCTACTATCACCTTCCCAAACCGTTCCAAACCTCAAAATTCAGCAAAAGAGCGCTTCCCTGTCTTCTCCTTGGCTATCTGAAAGATTTCTCCATCTTCAAAGTCTTAGACCTTGCATCAAAAAAGGTTTACTCCGTGAAACATGTTTGTTTCATTGAAAACTCCTTTCCTGGTCTCAAATCCTCCTTATCTTCCTTCTCTCCTTCTGACCCCCTTTTCTCATCCCCTCTTCCCTCCTCCTCTTCTACCACTTCCTCTCCACCTCCTCCTCTCCAAATGTCTATCATCCCTTCCTCTATCTCATCCCCTGCTGACACGTCTCTCACACCTCCCCTCTCTGACACCACTGTTCACAAGACTCCGCAACTGCTCAAAGAAATAGACCCCACCAATATCATACACCACAGTCGCCTACCACTTGCCTTTCTCATTTTGCCTACAAAGTCACAACCTGACTCAATCCCATCTTCTCAAATCTACTACACCTCTCTCAAACACGTACCTACCACCTACGGAGAGGCCCTCCAATTCCCCAAATTTGCCAAGTGGATAGAAGCAATCCACAAGGAGTTTAAAACTATGGACAACCATCAAGTCTGGATGATTGTAGACACACCCAAGGGCATCAAAACTCTTGACTGCACCTGGGTGTTCAAGATCAAGAAAATTGAAAAGAATCAAAGTGTGGAATACAAAGCTTGCCTTTGTGTGCAAGGATTCCAACAAATCAAGGGTGTGAACTACCACTCCACTTATGCTCCCACCAGGCGTCTGAACTCTCTGCAACTGCTTATCTCCCATGCCGTACAGCACGGTCTTCTGTTTCACCAAGTCAATATCAAGTTGGCTTTCTTAAATGGGCCACTCCATGATCTAATCTAGATCAATCCTCCACCCAGACTTCCACTACCTGAAGGAAAGAGTCTCCAGCTCATGAAGGCTCTCTACAGCCTGAAATAGGCTCCTCAAGCTTGGAATGCTACACTATCATCCTGGCTCCTATCTGTTTTTTTCAAGGGCTGTGCCGCCAAACCATGCGTCTTCTGGTCTGCTTACAACTGGCTTTTTGTCCACATGGATGAAATTGCTGTCTTCAGCAAGAAACCCTAGTCCTTCATTCATCTTCTTTCCGACCAATTCCCATGCAAAGATCTGGGGGAGGCAAAGCTCCTCCTGGGTATGAATGTTTCCATTACTCCCGGCTGTGTCTCTCTCTGCCAAGCTCACTACATCACTCAATGTCTGGACAAATTTGGCCTGGCCAATGATCACCCCTCCAAAACTCCTCTCAATCCCAAATCCTCCCTCACTCCAGCATCCAGCGCTGATGTTGATGCCCTCAAATCCTTTAATGTCAACTATTGCTTGATTGTGGGTGCGCTCAAATTCATAAGCTGCACCACGCGCCCCAATATCACCTTTGCTGTGAGCTCCCTATCTCAATTCTTGAAAACCCAGGCCTCAAACACTACAACTCTGCAAAGCAGGTATTCTGATATCTAAAAGGGTCCCTGGATTACTTGCTCACCTTCTCCAAATCCCTCTCACCAACCTCCACAATTGTTGCCTACGCAGACGCTGATTGGGCCAATTGCCCCTTCTATTGGCGCTCTTACTCCAGAAACTGTGTATTCTGGAACTCCCACCTGATCTATTGGCGCTCAAAAAAACAACCCACAGTCTCCCTCTCAACCACTGAAGCAGAATATAAATCTCTGACAGATGCTACTAAAGAAATCAGTTGGCTGCAAACTCTTCTTTCCAACTTCTTCAACCACAACAAACCAACCTCCACTCTTCTTAACAACAATAAAGGTGCTATCAACCTTGACAACAATGAACTCAATCACTCTGGCTTCTGAAAAAAACACATGTTGCTCAAGTTCCACTTCATATGCAAAGGGATCGCCAACGGTGTAATTTCCCTCAACTTCACTCCATCTATCACCATGGTGGCTAATTTCCTCACCAAAGCTGTGGGTTGCACCGCCATCACTCAATCTTGCAAAGCTGTCAATCTCCCCTGCTCTCAGTCTGAAGCCTGAGAGCAAGCAGGGCTGTTGACATTTCATACTGTCAACATTTACTACCCTCCTAATTCCTGTCTCCTCTATTTCCTCACTGAATCCTCCCTTCTTTTCCTATGCTGTCTCCTTTTCATTTCCATCCTATTATACTTTGTTTTCTTTTTCTTCTTTCCTTTATCACCTCAGGGGCGCGGGCTCACCACTCTCATGCCAAACACACCCGTAACCTCTCTTTTGGCTGTGAAACCTCTGCGCGTACCAACACCATGGAACATCTGCACAACCACCCTCAACCCCCGCTCTGACTCACCTAAACCTCAATCCACAATGACACCTGCGACTCCATCAATCTTGAGTCACACCCACACTCACTTCAAATCCTTGACACTCAAATCCCAATCCACCACCACAACTCCCACACCATCAACCTCAAACCACAGCCCTCTGGCTCCCTCACTGCCCAGCCTATCCCCCTATCTATTCGCTCTTATCTCTATCTTCTGCTTTTGTCCCTCACTATCTACCTTCAGATCCTGTTTTCCATCTGGTCACGTGCTCAAAGATTCCTTTAGGTATTTTCTTCTTCAAGACAGTTCTTGTAAACGCCTGTCTGCTTTCTCAATCTCATTGAAATGAATCTTTAGTTTCATTCTCTTAAATAATCAAAAATGATGAAACTGTTAAAATGGAAGTATCAACTGACTCCCATTTAAGAACCCCAATCAAAGGAAGAAAGAAAAATTTGAGGAAGACCCAAAGGAGCCCCCAATAAAAGCAAAAGATTTTCTCAGCTTTCATCTAAGAGGGATCCATCTGGGTTTGAATATGTTGAATTAACTAAGATAAGAGGAAGACCAAGGAAGCATCAAGTGGTTAATTCAATGGCAATTTTTTTCTTTTTGTTGTTTTTTTATTCCTTCATGTTTAATTGATCTTGACAGAATATGGTTGGAAATTGGTTTTCTCTAATTTCAGACTCTGAGGAAAAGGAAAGGAAAGGAAGACCATGAAAAGAACAAGGGAAAAAAGAAACAGGAATCAGAGGAAGAGGCAATTGTTTTTTGTAATTAGGCTAAAATTGCATTTTATACAGGATGAGTTTATAACAGAAGTGGAATTGAGTGGAGAAAAACTCAAAGATTTTGAAGAATTGGATATAATAAAGACAGTTAGTAATTTTATTTTTGGATGGAGGGGATCAGGATTGTTTTTCTAGTTTCAATTGATTTTCATATTTTAATTTTTCACTCAGAGGTCAGGAACAATCACCAGTAATAAGGTTGTTTCACAGAATTTGAGTCCTGGGACTTTGAAGAGGATCAATAGGAGAAAAAACAAGATGAAGATGAGGATGCTTATAGGCCTCCAGGGAATTCAATTTTTGCTCCCACAGCCACAGCCTCTGAAATAGAAAAGGTGAATAAATTTCTGAATTAATCTTGCTTTTGATGATATTTCTGTGTATCTTGTATCACTTTCCTACTAAGTTTACATTCTCATCTATCTTCTATTTTTCTCTCTCTCATTTTCTTTTACTTCTCATATGTCTATGGCCTCTCTCTGCCACCTAACTTTTTCCCTCCGTACTTGTACCCCAAACTCAATTGGGTAATCTCTACAAGTTTATGGTGTCTCCTACTGAGCATACTCTCCCTAACCTCAATCTTCAACCACAACAGCAAAACCAGTTACAAGGTGCTATTCAAATCTCCTCAACCTCAACTCATCAACAACTTGATCACCTCTTGTCCAGATTCCTTGTAGGTATTCTAACTATCTTCAACTCCACATCAAGGCCCATCTGGAACCCAAACTCTCTACTCCAGATTAAATCCTTACCAGGTCAAATCAGTTATTTGATGTTCAAGAGTTAAAAGTTAAAGAATCAGAGCTTTGTAAAACTATTCCATCACACACTCCACTATGACTATTCCAATATTCATTCTTTCCTTCCATCTTATCAGCCTCAGTCTTCTAGGTTCTGTACAATCATTATTGGCCATTATCCTGCCTACAGAACCCATCTCTGTGTTGGTGTTTTTGTCCTCTCTGATGCTCTCTTGAAATTGTGCTCCTTTGTTTGCTCATTACTCTTGCAATCTATGGAAACCAGTATGGTTCAGGTTTCTCAGTTTTCTTAACCTTTTACATGGTTAAAAGCCAAAGCTCAAAATGCTCAACCATAATGGCACCACCCTCTGAATCACCTGGACCAGGCGTAGAAAGCAACTTCAAGGCATTAGCTCTCAAATCCCTCATGGAATTGACTCCTCTAATCACTGACCTCAATTACTCAGTTTTGAAAAAGAAAATGGAAAGGTTTTTCCAAATGCACGGAATTCTTTACCTTATTAACTCTGATAACCCTCTCAAGGTGATTCCAGAAGATAAAAAAATGGCTGGCTACACCATGTCCAAGCTTGATCCAGCTACTCACACTAACATCATCACTTCCAATAACAAAGACTCATCAAAGCTAATTTGGTTGGCTGCCAAAAATAACTTTGCTTCTACTCAGGCTGTCAACAGGGCTTGCTTGTTCTTCAACTTCTTGTACCTTGGATTTGACCAAAACAACATTGATTGATTTTTAATGGCAGCAAAGCAAAACCTGTGAAACTTGATGAAGTTGGAAAAGATTTACCCTCCAACATTCTCAGTTACCTGATACTCTTCAAGCTATGTGACTTGCTCAAATCCAATTTCTCACAAATAATGCATTCTGGCGCCAATATTACTGTCACTCTGGTTCTTAATCACCTGGTTCAACATCAAAACAAAGTGCAATCCAAAATCCAAGAGACCTCCAACACCTCCACTGTCCTCTACTATCAACACCAACAAGATCCAAATGCTCCTTGTTACAAAAACAAGAAACATAATCCTTTGGTTAAATCTCATCCACCTTCATCTTGTTGGTTTGAATTCCCAGATCTTTGCCCAGAACAACTTCCAAATAAAGCTAGACTCAGTGCTTAAAAGAAAGAAGAGGCTCACTTTCTTTCATTCTTTTGCGATCTCAATCACAATTGTCAACCTGGAAAAAATTGTATCATATGGGATAGTGGTTGCTCAATCCACATGTTCAGAGACAAGTTACTCTTCAGCACACTGAAAATTCAATCTGGTCACAACACTATTAAGACTGTTAAGGAGGGGAGTGAATTGGCTATCATGGGATGAGGTACCGCCAATCTTTCAGTCAAGGACTGTTCCATCTCACTCACAGACTTTGCTTGGTTTCCTGAAACTATGTTCAACCTTATATCTATGGGAGCCCTACTAAAGAAAGGTTTTACTCTGTCTGTAAACACCAACCCTAATATCCCTACTTTTTTGATCAAATTCCAAGGAAAAATAATTCTCAATGGATCTATCCAGAACAACTTATTGGTTTTTGATCATATGCCTCCTCTCAGCAACAAAAGCTGCTATCTTAATCAAACCAAGCTGTACAAGCTTCACTCCAAACTTGGTCACGCCGGTCTGGATAGGATTGAAAAACACCTTGGCTATAGTCTTGAGCAAGAGATCAAGGACAACTTTGAATGTGTGGCCTGCAAGAAATCCAAAATCTCAAGGACTCCGTTCTGCCGTAAACAGACTTTGGCAAATCAAGTCTTTGACAGACTCCATCTCTATCTGATGGGGCTTTTGAATCCTGCGAGTAAAGGTGGAATGAGATATTCCATTACGGTAGTAGACAACTTCTCCAGTTACTTATTCAGCTTCCCCTCACAATCCAAGGACGCAGCTACAGCCACAATCATGTATATGATAGACAATGAAGCCAAGAAACAAGGATGCTATCCTATTGAAATAATCTCAGACAGAGGCGGCAAATTTGTGAAAAAATCCTTATCTGCCTATTTCAAATCCAAATCAATCCTCCACCTGATCAGTAAACCCTACCATCCACAGCATATCAGGAAAGCTGAACGGGAAAACAGGACTATCATGGAGTCCCCTAGATCTGCTTTTAGTGAATATCTCATTTAAAAAAAACTACTGGCATGTAGTTATCCAAAGCTTCTGCTTTGCCTTGAACCAAATCCCTGTTAATAAAGGTGAAGAAACTCCATGGGAGCAACTGCATAAAACCAACATTCCATCAGATTATCTAAAACCTCTCGGTTCAAGAGCAATTTAACTACTTAGCAACACAAAAACTCCCTCCAAATTTGCTGAAAAAAGGCGCCAAAGGCATCCTAATTTGTTACAACCCTAGATTCTTATCCTGTAAACTGATCTCAAAATCAGGTAAGATAGTAGATACTAAACATGTAGAGTTTTTGAATTCCAAGGCCTCTCCTCTGGAAACACCTAGTGACATAGAACTATCCCCTGCAAACTCTGCTACAGCTGAAACCATTGAAAATCCCTTGATTGCTGAGGAAAGTAAGTCTATCAACTCCAATGACCAGAAACCTGCAATCTCCAACTTAAATTCTTCCTCTGAATCAGATTTTGACTCTGATGAGACCTCTCAGACCTCTCAGTCTATTCAAAAATCTCTGCAACCTCAACTAAGGGATTGAAGATTGATAAAAACTCTTATCAGATATGGTTACTTCAAGTCCAACCAGCTTCCCTCAAACATTCACAAGGCTCTCAAGTGTCCTGAGTGGATCCCTTCCATCAACAAAGAGCTCAACGCAGCAGAAGACTTCAAAGTCTGGGAAGATTCTGTAGACTCAGAGGTTTCCAACCCTCTGGATACTGCCTGGACGTTTAGGCGCAAGCAAGACCTGCACTCAGGTTCTATTATGCTCAAGTCCAGAGTTTTTGTCCAGGGTTTCAACCAAAGATTTGGCATTGACTACTTTGACACCTTTGCTCACGCTGGTAAAATTGCATCACTTTGTGCTCTGCTGGCTTACTCCCACAACAAAGATCTCCCCATTCTTCAATTTGATGTCAAGGGGGCTTTCCTGCATGCGCCACTTTATGAAAATGTATAAATCAAAACTCCAGTTGGGTCAAAAAGAACATGCAAATATCTCAAACTCAAAAAGTCCCTGTATGGCCTAAAACAAGCTCCCCTGAATTGGTATAAGACTCTAGTCAGTTGGACCAAGAGTGAAGGCTTTAGAGAAAGTGACTCAGATCCGTGCCTATATCTACATGAAGACTCTTACACTAGCCTATTTTTCCATGTGGATGACCTGGTTGTAGTTGGTGTGGTAAACCAAAACCTAACCTATAGCCATCAGACTCACTTTTCTCATATAAGGAAAGCTCCAATCCTCATATTAACCTCAAAAATGGATTTTACACCAAAAATAACCTATAGTCACCCAGCCAAAGTACCCCTCTATCTCTCATGGATTAGAAGATACAGCCCAATCAGGTGGCGCAGCTCAGTTAAAGACATATATGGACATACTCTGGAAGACTTCAAGTACATACCACATACATTAAACCCATACATCACCCAAACTCCTCACCAGCGTATACAGAATTAATATATGCAAGACACTGCATGCAGCACCAAACAAATCACCTCATCTGTACACAGCAAAATATGCAAGCAGGAACATGCAGTACAGAAGCAATTAATACAGAACCAAAAAAATCACCTCATCTGTATACACAGCAACATATGCAAGCAGGCTCATGCAGTACAGAAGCAATTTATACAGCATCAAACAGATCACCACACCTGTATACACAGCAATACATGCAAGACACTGCATACAGAGGCTGTACAGCATCTTACAGGACATCATACAGAAGCAATATATGCGGGGTACTGCCTGCACAACCAGAAAAACCACCCACAACCACAAGTCAGCCACCAGGTGGCATCCCCCCCCCTGATTTCTATAAATAGAGGGCCTCTCTCCAGTCATTTCCCCCACATCCCCCCAGGCACCCAGCCTGGGGTGGCCACCCTTATAAAGGGTATTAAAGCCTTATATAAAATATTAAACCCTGATATAAAATATTAAACCCTTATATAAAATATTAAACCCTTATATAAAATATTAAACCCTTATAAAAGATATCAAAACCTTATAAAAGATATGAAAAACTTATCATAAACAATGACCAAACCTTATATCAATCATCATCACCAACCATTACCACATACCTTGACCATCATCATCATCAACACCATCCATCATCAAAATCCATCATCACCACCACCCATCATCATCATCATCCATCATCATCATCATCAATCATCATCACCTACCTCAACCATCATCATCATCCATCACCATCATCAACAATCATCATCACCTACCTCATCCATCACATCATCCATCATCAACATTATCCACCATCACCATCATCATCATCATCAACAACAACCATCATCAGTATCAAGTATAGGCTCAACAATTTTAACTTTATCAATCATCACATGTAACATCAAAGGAGTATTAATCAGTAACCAATCAAAAAAGATAAAGGATATATAAAGGATAAGACAAGAAAAAAAATTCTTCCCTTACTCAGCTTCTATAGCCTCAGTCAACTATCTGTTCCACCATTTCTTCCTTATCAGGCTTGAACATATTGATCCTAGGTCTGATAGAGACTACTATAGTAGAAACTCTATTTGAAAATCAGCCACAAATCTCTTTTCTTTTATTGTTGATAGACTACTATAGTACCTAAAGGGGCAGGCAATTCATAACCACCCTAAGTATTCTTCTATCTTATCAATAGTTGTAGTACTAAATTCCCCCTCAAGTGACTGCCAGAAAGCTATTTGCTAAACTTTACCCAATCCCAAAGGATTTTCCACATTGGTAATGTTGAACTCTTCAAAACTGCTTTCTTGAAGAAATTCATGGATTCTTCTGCGCATGAGGTTGAAACCCTCCTGGGAATGAAAGTGGACCGTGGAAGGAAATTTGTCAGTTTATCACTTCCCAACCACATTAAAAAGGGCCATGAAGAACTAAACCTAACCAATTCCAGGCCTTTGAACAATGCCTGCACTCCTGGACTCCATCTCCTACCTGCCACTGAAGAATAAATTAAAAAGTTCAAAGAACTCAATGTCAAATATGGCTCTCCAATTGGACGGCTCAATTTCATCTCCAATCTTGCTAGGCCAGTAATCAGTTTTGCTGTGTCTAGCTTAGCTCTATTTTCAGAAAAAACCAGGTATAACCCACTGGAAGGAAGTTATACATGTTTGGAGATAATTGCTAAATACTATTAACTCCAAGCTAGTGATCAGAAGCAAGTCCAATGCTCAACACCTTAAAATCCATAGCAATGCCACCTGGGGGGTTGATCCTGACACTGGCCTGTCCCAATTGGGTTTCCTATGTAGTTTCAAGGGAAGTTCTATCTACTGGACCAGCTGCAGGCAACGCTGCATTTCTCATTCCTTTACTTAAGCCAAGTTTAATTCTATTTCTACAAGCCATCTTGAAGGAAGGTGGCTTCATCATTTATTGAGTGAACTATGGCGCAAGCCTTTAAATCCTCCCGTTCATCTTATTGACAAAAAAGGTCTGGAATATAAACTGAAAAATTTCAGCAAAAAATCTCATTCAAAACAAATTGACATAAAGTTAAAAAGCCTGCGCAACTTGAACCAAGGAATGATTAAGATAATGTTGATAACCTCTCAAGATATGCTTGCGGACGCTTTAACCAAGGCTACTAGCAATGCCTCCGTAAAACAGTTGGCTGAGTTTTTCAATTCTTAGCTTATCTTGATGTGGAGTTGTGCTGGCATGTTGATATTTCTGTCTATCTTGTCTCACTTTCCTACTAAGTTTCCATTCTCATCTATCTTATATTTTTTTCTCTTTCATTTTCTTTTACTGCTCATATGTCTACGTCCTCTCTCCGCCACCTAAATTTTTCCCTCCGTACTTGTACCCCAAACTAAATTGGGTAATCTCTACAATTTTATTGTGTCTTCTACTGAGCCTACTATCCCTAACCTCAATCTTCAACCACAACAGCGGAACCAGTTACAAGGCACTATCCAAATCTCCTCAACCTCAATTCATCAAAAACTTGATCACCTCTTGTCTGGATTCCTTGTAGGTATTCTAACTATCTTAAACTCCACATCAAGGCTCATCTGGAACCCAAACCCTCTCCTCCAGATTAAATCCTTACCAGTTCAGATCATTTATTGGATGTTCAAGAGTCAAAAGTTAAAGAATCAGAGCTTTTTAAATCTATTCCATCACACACTCCACTATAAATATTCCAATATTCATTCTTTCCTTCCATCTTATCAGCATCAGTCTGCTAGGTTATGTACAGTCATTATTGACCATTATCCTGCCTACAGAACCCATCTCCGTTTTGGTATTTTTGTCCTCTCTGATGCTCTCTTAATATTTTGCTTCTTTGTTTGCTCATTACTCTTGCAATCTATGGCAACCAGTATGTTTCAGGTTTCTCAGTTTTCTTACCATTTTACAGCTTTATGGTTCACTTATTAAACCCTTGTTTTTTGGGATTAAGGCAAAAAAATTGTCTTATTCATCTTCTGAAAATTTCGAAGTGGTGGCTATTGATAGAGTCAGTATGAATTGTTATTTTCCCGTTTCATCTTAAATAATACAGATCTTTTTTTCCTTAGTATCAATACAAAAATTTCATTTTCCCAAAGACAGACATACCACAGATTTCACATTTTCAAGATGTGATAGGTGATGCGAACTGTGGGTTTAGATAAGTAGCACTTAATTTGGGCCAATAATCTGAAGATTGGAGCTCAATAAGTCAGGAAATGATCAAGGAAATGGAATCCAACTCTATCTTCAAGGGTGAAAACTTAATGGATCAAGTCTGGGATGAAAATATTGACAAAGCAAGAAAAAATCTCAACCACACATCTGGACCTTCCCCTCAAAGTTACTGGATGAAATTCCTTTCCATGGTTTCCTGCTTACAGATACATACAAAAGGCCAGTGGTACTTTTATCTAACTTGATGCCATAAACTTATTTGCCACTCAATTCACCTCCAACTTCCAATTCTCTAAAATTTCCCATATGTTTAATTATTTTGGAAGACTTTCATTGCATATGTTCTTTCCTCTATAATTCTGAACTGTGGTCAGCTCCCCAATTAGTCCCCTGTGGAAGGCTTTTGCTAGCAATGAATCACAAAAATGGGAAGATTTGATTCATAATAAGTTGGAACTTGGTTTGAGGATTTTGTTTTCTTGTAGTAAAAATAAGAAAGTAGTAAAAATTAACCTTGATTGAATCATTTTTCTGTTTTTTTCTCACTCAATTTTCATAATTTCTTTTACTCATTGATTTAGAGAAAAAAACCATTGATTTAAAGCAAAAAACACCACTTTTGTGTTTTCAATTATGAATTCTTTGGGAAAAAATAAGCTAAAAAAAATCCCCAGATGATTGTTTTGGGCCCTTCACAATGCCCACTAAAATACTGCAAACTGAAAATTTGGAAAATCTCATGGAAAAATAACAAAAAAAAAATAATTGAAAATAATGTCTCATTTCTTATGTAAATCCCATTTTCTGGCGGAAAAGTGAATTACTAAAATTCTGAAATAATTATAATTGAATGGCCTGCCATATTTGGAAACTTTTTTTGTCTTCAGATTTTCAAAAATGATCAACAAAAAAAGATTAAAAATGTGATAATATTTGAGACATAGAGAATTTTTTTTTAGTTTTTTGGGGGCAATTTTGAAGGCCCTAAAAATGGCCAAAATTCTTAGGCTTTATTCTACAGGGGTTTTAGATGCACCCCTATCCACCAGTTTTTATTTTTTTTTTGATGACCCCCAAAAACTGTGTTTTTTCCAGGTTTACCACGTGGGTGGGGGAAATCACAGGACATTCTGGGAATGTCCAAACCACGTGTTTTTCAGGTTTGGGGGCGTTAAAAACCTAACACCCTAAATAACAATAATAAAAACATTATTCATTTCCCAAAATATTATGGCATGAATGGATTACCCACCCAAGAATAGTTAGCACCACTCAATGGACCTACCCTCAAAATCCCACTTCTTGAACCTTTAAATAAATAAACCAAAACACCACAGCAAAATCCTAGCACCTTTTTGCCAATTTGGTATTTCACATGAACCATCATGCATTTGTTATCTGACTGAAATTAGGTCAGAAATTGAGTTTTGTGTATAGTTTAGGGGTGATGGAACAAAATTTGTTTTGTAAGAATTCCCACACACAGCTTTGCACAACACAAGAGTCCTGAGACACGCATGCAGCCCCTGGATCCTCCCTTATTACTCCACTTTTGTACTGTGGTAAGCCCTCAAAGGATTATAATAGGCTCAAAACTCAAACTTTAGCTAGCTAGTTATTGAATTTAAGCTGGTATTAAACAATCCTCAAGTAAGTTATTCCTCTCTTCTATGGCTCTTTTTCAAACCAATCACAGCCATATAATTTATTTTCTGGATAATAATTTCTTTATCCAGAGGTTAAAAGGTCCCAGGTGCACAGATTCCAAGTTGAATCCACTAAAAAGTGGTGTTCAAGATCCCCATTTTGAAATTTTTCCCATTTTTTTTATTTATTTGATAATTAATTTATTCATTGATACACAATTTAAACATACAAAACCATCTTCTTGCATTTTCTTTATCAATATATTTACAGATTATTTCTATTTAAAGGATTGTAAGGGTCCTGGAATCCTGTGGGCGGACATAATAGGGCGTATCAAAGTTAACCAAACCCGCCATTTTTTAATGGCGGGTTTCAACCCAAATCCGCCATTTCAAACCCGCCATTAAAAATCAAAAAAACCCACTTATTTCAGATCAGACGTGCCAAAGTTAACCTGAAATAAGTGGGTTTTTTCAAATAAAGTATTTAAATGCTTCCACCACCTGTCCGCGTCATACAACCCTGTCTTCCCACCTCCTTCTACCTCCGACCTCATTGGAAAATTTTTTACCCCCCCCCCCTCATCACAAAATTGATTGACCACTCTCATCACTTTATTGCTCTCATCACTTGATCACTCTCATCCACTTCATTGCTCTCAACACTTCATCACTCTCATCACTTAACCGCTCTCATCACTTGATCACTCTCATCCACTTTATTGCTCTCAAAACTTCACCACTCACATCACTTTATCGCTCTCATCACTTGCGTAGCCCTTACTCTTTCAAATGGCCCCTCAGCGAACCTCCCCCCGCAAGTCCAACTCACCCAAGAAAACATTGCCAAGGAACTCCACAACAAACAATCCTGCCCCATCAGCTTCCAAGGGCTCAAGTCAGCTCAAGAGAGCTGATCACATCATCCTGGTAAACTGGCTGATAATTCCCTCCAACTACAATGCCTGCTTTGGATCCGACAACAAAACACGTGTTGGCCGACCTCCATCCTCTAAGGTCAATGGTTATCTCCTGATGGCCAATGAACTCAAGAACAAAACAAAAGGTAGGCTGGATCTGTCATCCAAACAGATGAGGGAGCGGTTCAAAAACTATCGAGCCAAGTACAAAAAGGCCCACTCCATGTCTATCTCCACTGGCTTTGGTATCACCGACTTGGACAAAGCCAAAGGAATCAACTCGGTGGTTGATAAGTTGGACTCTGTTTGTCCTTTTTATATTCAAATGGATGAAATCCTTGGAAAGAAGGCCAACATCACCCCCCCTAGCTGCTTTTGATGCCCAACCATCTGATTCCGTTGATGCCAAGGACTTGGCTGGGGATGCTCAGCCTACCAACGGGGACCTTGATGAAACCTTGGCCTTGAAGTGGCCCCCATCTGATGACAAGGAGGATATTCAAACACAATTGGCTCCAATCACTTCAACTTTGGTATTGATTGATCAGTCAATCCCAACCTTGGACCCCTCACTTCCTTCTTTTGATTGCTCTCTTCCTGGGGCAGAACAACTGGAGAACTTGCCCAATGAGGAGGATGTTATTCCTGGATCACCGTTGCCATCAACATCTGCTCAAGTAAGGAACTAAATTGTTTTTGATTCTGTCTGGTTGCTCCTGACTGATTTACATTGTAAAAAAACAGGCTCATCCATTTTTGATTGGCCAAAAACTCAAGCCAATGGGGCCTCCCACATTGCCTTCAAATACTAGTGAGGACTTTCAGACTCAAACCTCCTCTGCCAAGGGTAAGCAAAAGGCCTCCAATTCCATCAATGTCAACCCCAAAAGTCATCAAAAGAGGAGAAACACTTCCAGTTTTTCGGGCTTTGAAGAAATCATGGAGAAGCGAGATTCATGTAAGTTGATTGATTCAATATCCTTGCTTTCAAAATCATGCTCATTGCCATTCCCCTCCAAAAAACAGTGAAATCACAAATTGAATCAGATAAACTTCAGTTTGAAAAGCAAAAGTGGGATTGTCAACTGGCCATTGATGGTCAAAAGCAGCAAGCCAAGACTTTGGCTAATCAACAAAAATTGGATGCTGAGTGGAGTTTGAAACAAGCTGAGCTAGAGTTTCAAAAAGAGGAAAAGGAGAAGGATTGGCAGCAAGTGCAACTGGAAAAGGAGAGGGAACAACGGGCAAAAAAAAAAGGATAAGGTATCAGTAGCTTTGACTTGCATTGGCAGTGGTAGATCGGTAGAAGAAATACAACAGATTACTCAAATGCTGGGCTTGTAAATATATTTGCATGGATGAAATAAAAACAAATTATTTTTTACTACAACAACGTTTGAGAGCATTCTTAACCCCACCAATATACAGATCTTTTTTGTTTTTATTGATATTTTTTTCTCTAGAGTAAATTTGGCCGTTTTTCATGTCCCTACAAGGGCTCTGAGTTTTTTTATTAATTTGGAGTGACATGGCCATTCTGGTATGGGTTGCTGTGTCCACAGCTAGAAAGGTACAGTGCTTGTACTTGTTAGCCGCCCAAACCATTTTGACTATACCTTTTTGCTTGAAATCAATTCCAAAGCCAAGGTCAGGAAAAACAAATTGATTGTCCAAAACTTGATATTCATGCGTATCTTCAATAAGTCAACCATTTGATTTTTTGGTTGGGACCACAAGTAAAAAGGAATAGCCAGAGATGTCGCCTTTGTCAATATGAGGAGAATTGTAAAAAAGAATCCGAGGTGAAAGTGAGGTGTGGGGAGCAATCAAAAGGTGTAGGCTTGGAACCAAATTCCAACAAAGAGAAAGGTGGGATGTTGCTGTCCTTCATGGTATCACGGTTTGATTCAAAGGCAAGTTTGGCCAAATTACAAAACATTTGTCCTAAAATTTGGGATACTTTCTTGGCCTTCAGGTTGAGGACAGCGTACTCTTGAGGAGAAGATCTAATGGATGATTTCTTCACATAACGTCCAAATAACTCCAAAGGGTTCATCAATTTTTGCCAACCAATTACCCACATTTTTCCACCCCAAGATCTTGAGGGACCAACCGGGTTGACAAATTTTTTTGAAAAGTGAAGGAATGTTGTCACAAAGTTTATATCTTTCTTATCTTGCTCAGATAGTCAATCCAAAGGCACAAATTCAATTATGGCAACCAGAGCATGGTGATCAGATTGGTCAAGAACAATAACTTTTCCATGGTGGAAGAAGTGGAAAGCCCCAATTGTCTGTTTCGCTTGCTTAAATTCTTCCTGGGTGGGTTTTCAAGGGTTCTTTTTCTTTTCAGCCGTGATAGCAGGGTACAGATCTAAAGGGCATAGCTTTCGTCTAGACCAGGCAAACTTTTCCTTGATCCAGTCGTCAGTCACTTCCAAAGAAATTTCCAAATCCCTCATTTGAGCCCTCCTTTTTCTACGATTCCTCTGCTTGCCACCTCTCTTTATGTTTTTCATACCATCTCCTTCCATCTTTCTCCCTCCCAGGCACTTTCTGAACGCAAGGTGAGGATCAAGGTGAAATTTGAATGGTTGTATAACATTTTGAGTTCGGTAGGCAGTGAAGGAATTGATATCAAAAAAGGGGTTGGACAAACGAAAAGACCGGTCAAACAAATAAAAAAAAAAATTCAGCAACGTTCTCATTATCAGCAACAAACGGTGGGATTAAAAAAATAAAAAAGAGATGAAAATCAAAACCTGGCAGAGCTAGAAAACCTAAAAAAAAAGAAACAAAAACAAAGAAAAAACAAAGGGAAAGTCAGTTACCTGTACCCTCCAAAAACTCTGCATCGATTGGCCCAAATGATCGGCCAATTGATTGCTCAATTGATTGCGGATCAATTCGCAATCAATCGCTTGATCAATTCGCAATCAATTTCTCGATTGATTTGCAATCAATCGCTCAATCATTTGGCAATCGATTGCCCAATTGATTGCAAATTGATCAAGAAATCAATTTGCAATCAATGGAAGGAAGAAGATGAAGGGGAGGGGGGACTCACCAAGGGCAGAGGATGGACCAGAGGATGAGGAGGGGGAGGGGGACTGGGCTGGCTGGACCTGGGGGGGTTCAAAGGGAGGGTTATGGTAGGAGATCAGCCAGGTGAAAAAAGAGAAAGGTGATTCAATGAGGGGAGGGGACTCGCCTTTGATGGTTGATGGAGGTTGGGTGGGAGGTAGGTATGTTGTTGGTGATGTGGATGTTGGTGAGGTTGGTAAAGAGTGAAGGTGGTGGTGTTTTGGTGAGGTTTTGAAGGTGGTGGTGATGAGTGAGGTGGTTTGGTGAGGAGGAGGCAGGGTTTGACCGGTGAGTGAGTGGGGTGAGGTTGAAGGGGTTGAGTGGTGAGGGGGAGGGGGGTGGCATTTGGTGAGTGTCAGGGTTTGAGGTGGAGGTGTTTTTGGATTCAAGTCCACTAAAAAAAAAAATAAAAAAAAACTCAGCCTATGAATCTTGGGTGAACAACCAAAACCAAAAAAATACAGTGAAGGGAATTTTTACCAATTTCAAAATCAAAAATTACTCATCAAAGCGAGAAAGGGTGAGAGGAAGAATCCGCTCTCTCATAGAAGAAGATGAGGGACCAGATGAGACAGGGATGACTTGAGGCGGATCAGGAATATCATCTTGGAATATTTTGTCCCATTCATCTTTGATGTTGGCCAAAAGGTTGTGAAGGATTACACAAGTGATAATCCAGTTGATGAGGAACCTCATATCTTTGGAACATTGGAGCTGGTTTTGCATCTCCTGTAAGCTGGCCCATCTTCCTTTCAGAATTCCTATGGCATGCTCAATCCAAACTTGTGATTGGGCAAGATGATAGTTAAAATTGGTTTTTCCTTGATCATTGGACAAAACATTCCGGTATGCTGGAACTACATATTTCCCACTAGCATAAGCTGAATCGGCCAGAAGGTATTGATCTTGGTCAAAGTAGATCTCTGGTTGTTGGGCAATCCGCATCCAATTGAAAACATATGAATCATGACAAGAACCTGGAAGGCCAGCATGGAGGGAGATGAACTTCTTTTTGTTATTGCAAACAAGTTGTAGTGCCACAAAGTATCTAAAGAAAGAGATGGAACATATTTGGTCAGTGTGTGATCCAAAGTTTTATCATAGCAATTGGAAAAGAAATGAATCAATTGCCTTTTTTTACGATCAAAATAGTGGTTGCCATCTAGCTTGGGTTTTTGACTCAAGGGGATGGTGCTTCCATCAACAAAACCAATGCAACCAGGAAAGCCTTCTGTCTCCATTACTTGAGATATCTCCTTGCGTTCTTCTTTGGTTGGCCATGAAAGGACCGAGCAACGGAAAGATAGGATAGCAATCATGACTCTTTTGGTGTATAAGTCAATGCTTCCGTAACTGACTGAGAATAGATTTTCCAATTGATGGATTGCTGCTCCATTTCCATTTGACCCCAATCTACAAAGAGCAACGGCAAGTTGGATGGCTGGATCGCGTTGAGGATTGCAAGAATTGTTCTGGAAGATGTGGTGGTCTTCAATCATTGCCAAAAGTTTCATGAAATAAGGCAACAAAGTTTGGAACAGTTGCTGGAAGCTTAAGTCAGGGATGAGATGAAGCTTTTGCCTTTCATACATAGGGTTATGGAGAGTGTGTATTCTTGGAACCATGTATTGCTTTGCCAACAGAGAATTTAAAGCTAACCAAGTTGATTCCAAATCGGAGTCTGAATCAGAGTCTGAATGGGAGTCAAACAGTAGCAAAAGTTCAGTCAGCTTTTTTGCGTTTTCAAATTGCTGGCAGGATGTTTGATTGGGCATGTTGAGAAAGGTGGTGAGTGATGTGGGGTGATGAGATGATGATGGGATTTGTGTGAAGATGGGTATGTGAAGGTATGTGAAAAACAATAGAGATGTGTGTGATGCGATGGAGATGGGACCGGTATGGATTTGCTGATGTGGATGGGTGTTTTTGATGTGATTGATGGTGGATGGATTATGATGCATAAATGGCGGGTTTAATGGCGTGTTTGATGATTGAAATACGCCATTTTCATGAAACATGCCATTTTGAAATACACCAGTTAGGGGGTATGTGTATTTCAGAAACCCGCCATTAAAAATGGCGGGTTTTGTCAAAAAAAATGGCGGGTTTCTAATGGCGGGTTTGCTAACTTTGATACGCCCTAATCTGGCTATTGTGAAATCTCAGATTCATAGTTTTTTAGCACAGCCTACCCCTGAATACAACATTAAACAATCTAGAAAAAAGCTTCTTCCAAGTTTCCTGTCTTCAAAAATGGATCATTGATCATAAATAACACAAGTTCAAGAACTAAACCGAATTTCTAGAATATTACAGTCCCAGACTCTTGCAGAATAGAAGCTTTTAATGAATCAAACAAATAAATATGGCCAAGAATATTATTGACAACTTAAGCTTCTTAAACCTGTTCAATTGTGTTGAACTTCTAGAAGGTAGTTACATTTTTCTGAATGTGTGGACCATGAAAACCCAGATGAAAAGACTGGTCACTTCCTGAGAACCATTCTAGATGAATTAAAGTATAAAACATTAATAAATGAAAAATATCCTTTGAACTGGCTGAAATCTGGTCAACAATTGAGACATGTTAAATTTATAAAAATGGATAAAATAGACCTTATATTTTAAATAAATTATTCACCAGTTCATTTATTAACAGAACAATGTTTGCTTCTATGAGAAAATTCAGAGGAATAATTAAACAATTATGGAAAATCTTCCCCAAAATCTTTCAAATTCACAAATTTTTCAAGATATTAGCTTATGATGTACTTAACATTTTTCCATAAGTTTTTGAACACTCCAGAGCATCCTATTTGAAAAAAAATAAACTCCAACATTGGATGATGTATTTATGAAGATTTTGAATAATCTGAAGAGAAGGAAAGATTTTGAAAAGAATCAATCTGCCTTAGCAGCCACCCTGAAACAAAAGGATGGGAAGACAAAACAAGCAATAAACTACTTCTTGATTGGAAGTGAAAAAAAAACTCAGCCTCTGCACCCAAAGAAAAATAATTTTTGAAACTAAATCAAAAAAAGCAAGAAGAGGGATTTAGAATAAAAATGAATAATTCAGAATTTTCTACCTTTTACACAATGGCTTGAAATCTTTCAATAATGCAAGGTGGAGCTTCTAAAAGCTCCTTAGCAACCCCAGTGGTTTTTTAAATTTTTTTTGAATTTTTATTTTTTGAAACTGTCAACAGTGATATAATACATTCTGGGTCAGGCGGAGATTCTCCACTTCATCTGAACAATTCTACTGTGCTAATAGTGGAAAGAGCACTGTGATAATCTGCAGCTCCAAATACCTTAATAATTCTGGTTCCATTTATAAATTAGTGGTGCTCCTTAATTTTTCATATATCACATACAGACCTTATCTCTTCCACAGGCTAATTGCTCCTTTGATGTATCATGAATCATGTTTTCTTTTATTTTCATCTTAATTATTTCACAAATTGATCACCTTTGGAAATTCATGATAATCAGGTTCTTGGAAACCTATCTAAACATTATGACACAAATTTTCATAGGAAAACTGCAATATCCTGAAATTCCCCAAAGATAGGAAAATTTGAAAGAATTAATTTTGGTGGTCAAATTATCAGGGGGATTTAAAAAATATTGGTGATAAAAATAAAAGTGTTTCAACCTATCACTCCTGCCTCTCATAGGGAACAACAATATTCACTTCAATTTTTTTAAAATTTTAAATGATTGCAATAGATTTATTTTCTCACAAAATAAGTCAAGGTATGTGAGACATTCATCTAGTTTGATAATTTGGTAGATAAATACTTTGGGTTTTCAAGAAGGACTATTTTATCCAATAACAGACAAGAATTCTTGAATTATAAAACAGAAATTGTCTTGACATAAAATAGAATGAAGGCCACCTAAATGTATCATTTAACCCCCAAAAAAACTTCATTTTGGAACAAGGAGGCCTTTAAATTGTTGAGGAAGCTTTTTTTTGTTATATTTCATTTGAAACTTCCTACTAAAATCTGGGCAAATTCAGTCAAGAACACCACCTATCTTCTGAATTTATTACCCAAATCTCACACTGATTTATATTCAACCTATGAACACTTATGTGGAGTAGCTCCTTTCCTTGATTACTTACTGTCAGCCTCCTGGATGCTAAGACCCTTGCTATCCTTTAGCTACCAGAGGTCATGGAATAAATAATAAATATATCATTCAATAAATGCAGCAAAAATCAGTAAAATATTTTGATAAAGCTATTGCAAGGTTGATTGGTTTGTTTATGATTGAATATTATAAATAAATGAATAATAAATTGATTATTAAATAAATTTATAGAGGGGCAAAAATAATATTGGGGATCTTTAACACCTCTCTTTGGGGAATTCACTTTTAAAACACATAGACCTGGTTAATTTGGAACCTTTGAGTTATATTCTTAAAGGAGATATTGCCCAAAGATAATATATATATAAAATATATGATGGAGTTTCAGGGCCTTTTAACCAAGCTTCAACGAAAGAAAAAGGATAATAAAACTCAGTGGTATATTGTTGGATCCTTTAGGTACCTGTTTTGGGACATTTACTGATGGGTTGAACCTGTTACTGGGGTTAAAAGGTTGTTCAACAGTTTAAATTGATAAAAAGAGTTTTGAGATGGATAATATTCATCGGAATAAAGCCATAAAACACTTACTTATCTCTTGTAAGTATTTGATTACCTTGGCAGGGTGTCTGGATTTGAATATAACTGGGTCTGGGGTATCAATAACCTCAAAAGAGCTCTATATTTATAGCTTTTTTGGGTCCTAATTCCGTTCTTCTGAGGGATACAGGGGCTCAAAGGGACAGGTGCTAAGTTTATCAGGGTAAGAAATGGTAGCCTGTCATGTGTTCTTGGTGCTGTAACACGGGTAAAATCTAATTCCACAGGTTGTGGGAATTATTCTACTTTTTTATTGATGCTTTGACATGTGAATAACACTAAACTACCCACTGGATCATCATTTCATTAATTATCCTTAGTAAATGCTCCCTGGATGTTAATAAGTCTTCTTAGTAGACATTCCTATGGGTAACCTGATTTCAGATGGGTTCTCATTATGTATTAGCTGATGAGAGTAAAATCATAATACTGATTTTAATCCTTATTTTCAAAATTCTGTTAATTTACTTGAAATAATTAATTAAAAATATATACTATGGGAATATATGAAATATTTTTTATATAATCAGTTTCCTCAGTATGACATGGAATTACTGATGTCTTGAAGTTGTCACAATTGTATTCTCAAAGTATTTTAAGATATTTTTGAGCTGTAGTTATCTTTATTTTGAAATTTTTGGTATTTTTTTTATATTTTATAAAATGGTAATGTTAAATTCATGGCTCCAGTCGTTTGGGAGCTGTGTAGGGCCCCACAAGGACTGTGAGAATTTTTTAGGGCCCCACAAAACCTGTGGAAGTTGTGTAGGCCCCCTCAATGCGTGGGGGCCCATACACTACTCCATATAATTTATAATTAATAATTTATTGTTATTTATTATTTATTATTATTTATTATTTATTATTTATTATTTATTTTTTATTATTTATTATTTATTATTTATTATTTATTATTTATTTTTTATTTTTTATTATTTATTATTTATCATTTATCATTTATTGTTTATTGTTTATTATTCATTATTTATTATTTAATATTTAATACTTGAAATTGTCACAATTGTATTCTTAAAGTATTTTAAGATATTTTTGAACTGTAGTTATCTTTATTTTGAAATTTTTGGTGTTTTTGGTATTTTTTTTATATTTTATAAGATGGTAATGTTAAATTCATGGCTCCAGTTGTTTGGGAGCTGTGTAGGGCCCCACAAGGACTGTGGGATTTTTTTAGGGCCCCAAAAAACCTGTGGAAGTTGTGTAGGCCCCCTCAATGCGTGGGGGCCCATACACTACTCCATATAATTTTTAATTCATAATTTATTGTTATTTATTATTTATTAGTATTTATTATTTATTATTTATTTTTATTATTTATTATTTATTATTTATTATTTATTATTTATTATTTATTATTTATTGTTTATTATTTATTATTTATTATTTATTATTTATTATTTATTATTTATTATTTATTATTTATTATTTATTATTTATTATTTATTATTTATTATTTATTATTTATTATTTATTATTTATTATTTATTATTTATTATTTATTATTTATTATTTATTATTTAATATTCGATATTTAATATTTAATATTTAATATTTAATATTTATTATTTAATATTTAATATTTATTATTTATTATTTATTATTTATTATTTAGTGGAGGCTACACAACTTCATTTTAGTTTTTTAGCGTGCCACACGGCCCATTTGAGTCATGTAGCATGCCACACGGCTCATTTGAGTTGTGTAGGGTGCCACACGGCCCATTGAACCGTGTAAACAACTCAAAGAGTTGTGTACATGACTCAATGAGCCATGAATTTAACATTTCCGTTTATAAAAAATATGTAGAAAGTTTTTTTAAGTATTTTTATGTGATTTTATGTATTTCTAGACTATCTACTATCCATGGGGACATTTATTACATATGTAGTATTTCCCTGTATTAGTTGTAGCACTTTTACATGGTAATTTGGCTTCTCAAGCCGTCTGTCAATCTGTCAGTCCGTAGTCCTGCGGCTGCGTACCTGTCAGATGCACGGGGCTGCATACCTGGCTTGTCAGGGTAAGTGGACAGGTTGGCAGTGCTGCTGCTCAGCCATGCGCGGATGTATTGGTTTCCGCGGCTGCGTGTGGGAATTGTGACAAATCACATTTCCGCCTGTAACTCCTATAAATCACAGAACTCCTGGATTCTGAAACAAAATTCACTTTGAAACCTATATGTGGGGTTTCATGTGAAATATTCAAATGGCCAAAATCCCAAGGCCATGTCTCTTTATAAATTTTCATAAATTATTTAAAAATATAAGCAGTGGGAATTTGAGGTGGGTGTCAGTGAGTGACCCTACCTTAAAGTTTATTCAAAATCATAATTTGAAATAATAGTTTTAATATCTTTTCTCCTTTACTATTTTATTTATTTATTTATGTTATTTTGTTAATTTTTCAGCTTGATTTGCAATAGTAGCAAGCTGACACTTAAATACTTTTGGCTTTCAGAATGTGCCTCATTTTGAAAAACCACACCAAGGATATAAACTGTATTCCAGCGCCCATTAATATTTATTCATGGTTTATTTCAAAGTCCAGAAGAATTATAGAATCTATAATTATTTCAGATCTTAGATCATACTTTGAAATGATGTAAATTTGATTAAAAATTTGTATATCTCTTAACTAAAACTGTTTCTTAAAATCCCAGAATTTTCTGTGAAGGATTCTTCCAATTAATCTTGAAAAAACATATACAAGTGGTTGTTCTTGATCCTAACAAGAATTTCATTTATTCCAATAGGTTTTCACAACTTTTCTGTAGA
Organism: Puccinia polysora; assembly: GCA_025617555.3. Classification (NCBI taxonomy): domain Eukaryota; kingdom Fungi; phylum Basidiomycota; class Pucciniomycetes; order Pucciniales; family Pucciniaceae; genus Puccinia; species Puccinia polysora. The sequence continues at coordinate 51,352,522 of CM062618.1, forward strand.
TGGTAGTCACCCAAAACTCCCTTAAACCTTGAAATCAATCCCTGGTTGAATATATAAACCCCATACCCATGTAAAATTTGTATCCAGATGCTGCATCTTCCCAAAGACCAGCATTTCATTAAAAATCTGGTAAAAATATGTGTGTTGAAAGAGAAACTATGGATAATAAAGTGGCTTTCAACGCATTAAATATGGATGGGATTATGAATCCAGGCTAATTCTAAGTACCTGCATTGACTCCAGCTCTAAATTTCATTCAAAAATCAATTTATCCCAGAGCCATGATCAAAAAGCTCCACCAAAGGAAATTTAGAAAAGATGGCTTAATTAAAATCTTGATATTGATGGAGTGGCCTCCCAAATCCTACCAATCTTCTATTGCCTTAGAGAAATTCAAAAATGTAATAAAGCTTCTGAATACAAAATAAATCACATATTTAACACAGTTTATAGGAAGTAACAACTATTCCAAACAGAGAAAAAATTGTTAGTCATGATCTGGCTTTTCAAAAATAAAGCAGACTTGGCCCACAATCTGCTAAAACATAGAGAAAAACTATGCATTATGTGGTGGACCAAACCCCTGTAGCCATAATACTCAACTTTCTAGTATAAATGTAATCCCAATCCTGAAAATACTCTGCAAAAGGATTCTAAATCAAAAAAAATCTATCCTCACTCAGTCAAACTACCCATCTATCTCTTGCGGTTTAGAAAAAACATCCCAAACCAATTATGGCCAGCTCATACCCTACTCAGGTATCACAACCCAGTGGAAGGCCATATGGATATGACTTTAGAACTCCCAATTTTATACTGGTAACATCTTATCACATCACCCAGACCAAAAATACAACCAATAACCTAACCAAAGTCTGTGCAACCAATATACATACTTGATCTTGATATAAGCAGTACCAAACAACGCCCCAGTACTACACAGAAATATATGCAGCCAGGAACATGCAGTAACAAATAAGCCATTAGTAACAGCTTACCCCAGCACTACACAGCAATATATTCAGCCAGGACCATGTAGTACCAAACAACCCAACAGTAAAAATTCACCACAGAACTACACAGCAATTTTTTCAGTCAGGACCATTTAGTGCCAAAAAAAAACACCAGTACCAGCTGATCCCGGAACTACACAGCAAGATATGCATTCAGGACAATGTAGTACCAAACAAACTACCATTAACAGCTCACCCCAGCACTAGACAGCAATATATGCAGCCAGGAACATGCAGTACCAAACAACCCACCAGCACAAGTTCACCACAGAACTAAACAGCAATATATGCAGTCAGAACCATGTTGTGACAAACAAACCACCAGCACCAACTCACCCCAGAACTAAACAGCAATATATGCAGTCAGAACCATGTAGTACCAAACAAACCACCAGTAAAAACTCCCCCAGAACTACACAGAATTATATCTGTGCAGGAAGAACACTTGGTTCCAAACAAGCAACCAGAACTAAAAAACATTTTATCAGAACTACACAGAAATATATGCAAGAGTGTGCATGCATTAAAAAAATTTGCTACCTTTTTTTACCAACCAGCAAAAATATCTCACAGACCTGTACTACTTTTTACCAAACAGCATAAATTTCTCATGTATTTGTACCTCCCTGTACATACCTTTTACAGAGAGAGCCCCAGGGGAAGCCTTGATCACCCCTGGGAGTAGGATTTTTCTCTTTAAAGAGGGCCTCTCTGCCCTATCCAGGTTGTATCACCAATCACTCTTATCAACTATCACCCATCACTCTCATCACCCATCACTCTCATCACCCATCACTCTCATCAACCATCACTCTCATCACCCATCACTCTCATCACCCACCACTCTCATCACCCATCACTCTCACCACCCATCACTCTCATCACCCATCACCATGACCACCCATCCATCTGTGGTACTAAAAAGATAAAATCCCATCAATTAAACCAAAATAAAAAAATAAAAAAAAATAAAATAAGAAAGAATAAGAAAGAGAAAGGAAATCAAAAACAAATTTTAAAACCCCATCACGAACCAATTGAACCAACCCCACCAGGTGCTTGGAATGAGGTTCTTCTGAGGCCAGAATATTCTGCACCTAATAAAATAAAACACCCTTTCCCAATCATTAAAAACAAACATTGAGAGAGAGGGAAAAAACCAAGGAGAAAAAATTCTTTTCCTTACCCAGCCCCCTGTGGGTAACCCATCCTTTGGGGTCATCTCCTGATCTACCCCCCTTTGAAAAAACCCTTATCCTTGGGTATTGGAATATTGGTTAAGATAAAATATATCTAATAAACCTCTTTTTCAAAACCTTCTAATAATCAATATCCATTTGGTATTCTCTTCAACCATCCTATCAATCACAGGTAATAATTAATCTAGGTCTAATCTGAGACCTGTTTTAAGTCTCAGATAAACCAGCCATTAATTTAAAAATTTATTGTGCAGACTTAATATAGTTCAGAAGGGAAGGAAATTCAAAACCACCTTATTTTACTTCTACTATAAAGGAGTAAAAGGAATACTAAATTCCCCTTCAAAGGCTTTCAGCAAAATATTTTCTAAATGAATCCCCAATCCCAAAAGAGTCTCTACAATGGAGGTTTTCTGAAAAGTAGAAGGGTTATATTATAATTTTTTTTCCCCACAGGCCAACTGGGGAGCATAAATAATTTTTATGCACCCATAATGACTGAGATATCCTGCAGATTGAAATAAAATCTATTTTTATTCATGAAAATTTGGAGGAGTATTCTTAAACTAAATATTCAGAATTTTTATATGGTTGAAGATCCCAGAAATAATGTCTAAAACTGTAAAAACTATTTTATGGCTCATACCAGAGTCTATGATTTTTTCTCAATCCTCTTCCTTCACTCTTTGACTCTATCAAATTTGGGACATCTGCTTCTCATCCTTGTTTCTTCATATTGGATTCAAATTCTACCTTCTTTATATTCACATTCAAAACCTGATCATTGAATGACTGGGCATGGTTTCCATGAAAGTTATGCTGAGCTTAAGTTTTTAAATGGATGATATTAGAAATTCAGATTTTGTATTACAAATTAATATTATAAGGGATCAGCTATCAAATAAAACCTAAATTGACTGGTTCCTTCCTGAGTACCAAATTGAAGACAGTCTCCAAGTTGGTATGCCCTTCTGCCCTGGCTTCAATCTGGTAAAATAAATTTATGGTGGGGCCAGAGATGAATTTTTCAAATGAGAGGTATTTAGTAGGAATAATAAATCATTTGATCCACTTTTTAAAACATTATTTCAACTTTGAAACAATGAACCTATTGTACTTCCTAAATTAAATCTCCATTGCCCATATTGCAGCATTCAAAAATTTTCTGAAATACCTCTCATTTGACAAGAGTTTGGCAATGCATCTGGGGAGGCGGGGGCCAAGTCAGTTTTCTGAGGGAAACAATGGATTAAATTCCTTCTAAAACACTAACTTTAACAAGACAAAAGAATTCCAGTCAAAAAGTGGTATCTGTTTCCTATTTTTGGAGCCATCTTTTGAGGGGCTAAAATTAAAATAAAGGTGCAATCCACCTGTCCTTTAGAACCTATTCCATAATTTAACAAGAAAGTTCAAACTTTTCCTGCATTGGATCCATGATATGATCCCCCAAAACAAGGTCACTGATTCCTACATTCCAGAAAATAAAATGATAGTAGACATCTTGAACAAGAAACCACGAATTCCTTTTAAATCAAATTTGTGTTGCCTGATTGGTCTCTCAGGACCTAGCACCTTTCAGCATGGCGGGAATCAGAATTGATATTTTGCTGTCCTAGTAAAAATAAATCATAGCAGGAACAGAAACCATCCTTGGTCCCTCAATATTTTTCTCCTGAAGGACAGAGAAAAAAATCCTTGGCATTTCTTACATGTGTTTCTTTTGTTATCAAAGTTTATTGAATTTTTAAAAAGTGCTGAACTGATTTTAAAATTATTTTGATTAAAAGTTTGAAAGTAGATAGTTTTTTTAATAATGATTGATAATTATAAAAATGATGAGATACAAATGTGATACAATTGAGATGATAAAAAAATTAGGGAGAAAAAAGAAACTTGATGATGGGGAGATGGGCCCTTTGAATACTGATGAGCTTCCATCTTTTCCATCAGTTACAATCTTCTAATTTTCTATTCAGTCATAAAACAAAAGAAATTTCTGAATTTGATTCTCCTGATGATTTTGCTTGCATCATGAAGTAATTTTTGTTTTCTTTTGTGTACACATGGGATTGTGATGAACTTGAAATGTTGAATTGTGTTAATATTCATGGATCTCTTTCCTTGCATCCACTTTTGATGCAACTTCCTTTCATTTTATACATATTAACTTTCAGCTTTAAATGCATATAAAATCAATTTTATAAGTTACTTAGGCTGCGTTTGGCAACTGCAGACATGTATGTGTATGTTTTTATGGCTGCAGAAGAGGCCCAAAGCCACATTTGTTCCAGAACATATAAAAGGTCAACCCTGTATTTCTGGACCCAGGGGAAATGCTGGCTGCAAGATACAGTGTGGATGGCAAATGCAAATGCACACATATGCTTTTTCAAACAGCCCTGTATTTCACATATGGGACATACAGGGTGTAACTTCTTTTTGGTGCAGTGGTGCAAGTTAAACCCCAGTTTCCAAACAGAGCCTTATGCATTTCAGTTTCAAGCAAGAGATTTAATTCATCAATTATTTTTCTTTTAACACTTTGCTTTTCATCATCAGAAATTTCTGCATTTTCTTCTGCACAATTTTTTGATTTAACTCCATGTCTTTGAGAAATTCCTGTGTCATAGCTCACAGGATTTGAATCTTGAATAATTTCATTATTATGAAACATTTCTAGGTGATTCTCTTTTCTATTTTGGTAAAAATTTTCTCCTCTTTCTTTTTTTAATGTATTTGTACTGATGTAAACAATATTTTCCCATTTATTTACCTCAGCAGGTATATCTTCAAAAAAACTAGAACAATACCATGAGAAAATCTGGTAATGATAATTGGAGCTATCTTAAATAATTTTTCATACTTAAATAGCTTTATTCAAAAAAAAAATTACTTCTTTCCCTCATTTTTCTTCTATGATGATCTGGGTATCTCTTGTTCTATTTCAAATTATTAATGAAAAGACAATCATCTGAAAATTTTGCACTCAAGTTTGCTTTACACATGGTTTGATTCAATATAAGCTGCATAATTAAGATCCTTGCCCTCACCTATCTTCTTTTGTTCTCTAGTTAACTCTCAATTTTATTTGTCTTATTTTCAAAAAGCTTATCATCTGAAAATTCTGAACTCTCAGGTATCACTCACTTTTTTTTGGCAGTATTTGTGAGAAGCTCATAATCCAAAAATTGGTTTCATAAACTTCCACCAACTCATGCCCAGGTAAGTAATCATGGCAATTTCAATTGGGAGCACTGGTTGCCATAATTCAAAAAATTATCAGGGAAAATAGCCATTTATGCAAATAAAAAAGATCTTCTCTTGAAAAAAACCTCCTGTAGGGCCTTCTTCCAATTATTACCTTCCTCTCTGCACATCTCAAACAGAGAACCCTTAATTTTCGGATGCCCCCATGTTATTACACCCAAACCCTCTGGGTAGTAATTTTTTGTTCCCCAAACTAACCTCTGTAAGCAGTAACCAGATTCTTGAGATCCCCCTTAAATTTTATTCCACTTTCCACCTTTACCACCTGAAAAAAAACAGAACATTAAAACAAGTTATGCTTCAGGAAAAGGCCCACCTCCTCTGTGGATACCTTAACCGATGTCCACACCTCCACCACACCTGACAGATACTCCTCTGCCATAAGAAGTTAAGAAAACTCACACCCACCTTCATATGAACAACACCCAAGGAAAACCAACCAAAAAGAGCATAACTTCTGTTTTAGATACCCAATTTCTACAGAAGCTGGGGACTTCTCTGGTGAAGGTCTGTTCAAATTCAGAAAAAATTTCAAAGAAATTTTCCAATATTAGGCCACCAAAAAAAACATACACTTGATGCCATCTCTGCTTTTCCCCAATGACTTAATTCATTGTTCAAGCTCCACAAGAATTCTTCCTGGTCCTCCCCTTTTGTCAACATAATTGGCATAACCAGTGAAAAAGTCTCCCAAAACTGATCATTCTGGTAGAATAACTAGGAAAACCTCCATTTGACCCACTGTACAACAGCCTCTGGTAATATTCTTGGGAATTCCAGCATCCCTGGTTGACTTTCCAGCACTTTCAAACAAACAAAATACTGTATTAATGACTTTTAATCTTCTGAATTTTTGACGGTCACTGTTAAATGCCTCTGATAAACATCAAGTTCTCCTCCCAATCTCTTTTTAATCTGAAGATAGTGGGACAATGGATTGGGAATTTCAAATATTTTTTTGGAAAAATACCTGAATTTGGGAAAAAAATTAAAGCATGCTGCCAACATAGTCATTGTAAAATTGGGAAAGGTAGGATCATTAATTTCCACAGCAAAGGACTCTGCATCAAACAAAAAAAAATCACCAAAAGAAATGCTGTAGCTGCTGAAATATCCTGGTCACTGCAAACAGTTCCAAATTGCATCCCAAATTTAATTCTGAAAATGTTAGCAACTTGTATAGAACAGGTCCATATTTTCGATTGTCTTCCTGAATCAATACTCAGCCTGTGAAAAATTCTATGGAATATACTACAAGGCAAACTACCCTATTTCAGTAATGAAATACCTTCAGCATAATCCACCATCCTAAAATTTATTTCAGATCTGCCACCACAAAAAATTGGATGTCACTTGCTAGCAAGTTCCATCAAGGAATCTCCAGCTGAAGCATTTTCCATGCTTTGGTTGAACCTATCTCCATTCTTCAACCAAGCTTTTTGTGCACAGAAACTGTGCACCATTATGAATAGTGGCTGTGTAAAACTCACAGTGACTGCTCAAATGAAAATTTGATATGCACAATTACCATGAAAAAAAAATGATCACCAGATTACAAGTGACATGCCAGGGCACAAAGACCGTGCAATTGTTGAATTTTTGCTGTGTGCAATGCACAGTAATTGTGCAAAATCATGCAGAATGAGTTTCAAATAAACAGTTACTGTGAACCATGAGGCACAGAAACTGTGCAAAATAATGCACATTAAATTTGAAAAATGAATATGAACTGTGCCAAATGCACAGTGAATGTGCAGTAGGGCTTGGTTGCAGGTTGACCAAATATTTGTTAGAAGCTCATCCTCAGATTGTTCATTGGTTGGGCAAGAGCTCCTTAAAGTGAAATCATATTTTTTTGGTGTGCAGATCTTCAATTTAATTCCTCTGCTCACACTCATTCTGCATCTTTCCCAGTCAGATTATGCAATTTAATAGAAATCTCTGAAAAATTGTTTGATTAAAATACACAAAAATTAACACAGTCTCAGGAACTGGGAGATAGGCTGGAAGTATGCAGTTTCAGCCACTCCAATAAATTATCAAACTTATCCTCAGTGATATTTTTCCCTTTTACTGAAAACTCATGTCAAATGATTTCCAATTTGGGAAAACAAACCACAAATTTCTTTCCCAAGACCATTAGTCCTTCTTCCTCAATTCCAAAAAGGATCCACTCCAATGCTTGCATGTACTGCCATATAAAGAATTGAATGTCCATATTTCTATTTGTTACTACCTCATCATATTTTTCAGTTGGACCCTTTATATCTGCATCTTCAGTTAAAATTTGCACATAATTGTATATTTTTTCTTGCAGAATACAGGGTATCTTGGACTGGTACACCACTACAGGATTTTTTGGCACCCTGTGGAAGACAGATTAGTTGAAACAATGAAAATATCAGTTTTAGATAAATTAGTGGTTGGGATTCAGGGTTGAGTTATAATTGGAGATGCCCTCCCACACAATCCACAAGTCCATAATAAAATATTTACCCCATTTTTTCTACAAAATTCTCTACCTTTGGAAGAAAACACACACCTCAAATTATGCTCACATCTTTTTGATTCAATCATGCACAATTGAAAAGCTTGTTAAATCTTCTTTTAGAAAGGAAAAAATTGATCTGAATTAACCAGAGAAGATTAGATAATGTGTAGAATTCTCTGAAAGTATCTAGAAAACTAAGATTTTTTTTTTAAACTATTCAATTTGCAAGCTATCTTTTCAAAAATAAATAAATAAATAAATAAATAAAGATAATTCCTCCCTCCAAAATACATACAAAAAACTCCTATCTCTCTCTTTTCCCATTTGTTGTTCTTAAGCAACCCAGTATGGTTTTTTAGAGAGCTTTGAGTTTTCAGCAGTGATTTTCCCTTGTTAGGGCTGAAATTCAAATTAAATTTTATTTTGGATTTACTTGAGTTCCTCAAATTATTTTTTGAAAAACTTTCAGTTTTGAAAGTTGATTACAAAAGTTTAATTTTTTTCTTGAATGATTCTTGTTTTGGAAGCCAGTATCAAGTTGGATCACCCAATTTATTATCTGCTGAACTTTTGTGATCTTGTGTCCTGAAATTCAAAGCTGCTAATTTTAGAATGATTAAAAACCTTTTGAAAACTTTAATTTGTGAGTAGCCTTGTCCCATTTTATCCAAGACTAAAAAAATTATAAAATGAGATATATATGCTGAAGTCCTACTATTTTTATTCATGACCAGGTTGTTGAGTTTTTCCTTTGTGTATCAAAATTTTTTGGGGTTTCCAAAAATCACCAAGAGCTTTTGATCAAACTTTCCCAAATTATTTAGGATGCAAGACAAATCACTGTTGTCAAGCTGCTTGATTTATGGTTTGAGCAAATGCAAGGCTCTACCTCCCAAGAAGAAAGACACATAAATAACCATGTTCTGACTGAATTTAAAGCTATTTGGGTTGTGGGAAAATATTAGTTTACAGGTTTGGAAATAAGAGAACATTTTATTGGTGTCTTCACCCATGAAGTGACCTTGCTGTTTCATTCTGGGAGTCTGAAAACTTGAAGCTCCATTACCAGTGTTAAAATAATTTCAGGTAAGAGCTTTTATCAATGTGGTCAAAAGCATCTTTGCTTCTGGATTTACATGTGGATCTCTACAAGCCAACAATGGACCTTGGGTTGGGGAACTATCAGAAGAATCAGGAGAGTTTTGGATCTGATTCCGGGGATGCTAAAAATATTGCATAGCATAATTTATATGGGCTAAAGGATCATCAAGGAGTTCTCAAGATGTAGAACTAGAAGAATGGACTCAATCTAAGGGTTGTTGGGCCCATGGGCCACTTTGTCTCCCTACTCTATCAATATTCTAATTTTAAGGGGAAAGGAAAGCATTCCTGGTTGAGAAAGCATGTGGAATCAATAATGAAAACTATCTTGTAGGGGTTGGAAAACCTTTAGGAGTGGTTTGTTAGTTGGTTCATATACTGTAACACCCCCACTTCATTTACTAAGAGTGGCAAGTAATGATGTGGTTTCATCAATAAGAAAACTGAAGAAAACTTGATTTAATTCCTGTGGATCAGAAAAATGCAAGGAAATATTATATTAACTAACTGAGGGAGCAATTGGCAGGCAGAAGTCATTGCCTTTTAAGGTAATCCTGCGGTGAATGACTAGATAAAACCTGATAGATGTCCTCTTTAACTAGGTATAAAGCAAGTCAGAAATGAATGTATGGAAATGTCAGACTAAATGAAATTTTGTCACCTAAGGTACAGGTTAAAGTGAGACAGTGTTTGATGACAGAAACATAAATTCAAGTGAATGTAAAAAAAGGGGATGAAAATATGAAATAGATGAATGAATGAGTGAGCATGTTCAAGTGACAAATTTGGAAATGAATCCTGAGCATAATAGGGATGGTTATTGAGGCAAGGAATTTACAGAGAGTTTGGCTGGGGAAGGTAAAAACTGATTGCTTTATGCTGGCTGGGACTGAACTGATGTGGAAGCTAGGTTTGGATTCCAGAGCTGACTGTAGATGAAAAGTGCAAGAGGGAACAAGGCCCAAGTGCAGAGTTGAGTGGCATTAGTTGTAGATGATCTACCAAAATATTTGAGATTGATTGCAAGTAATTACCAATTTTTCAGAGAAGTTTGGTCCCTTGCTTAATTCCAAAAGTAGTAAGCAGAATGCAATGAGTTATCAGTGTACTTTTGGTGACATGCTGTTAGGTTGAAGCAGATACTGAGGAGAGTGGGATATGTCACAGTTGTGTTCTAACAATGACCCTTGAGTTAAAAGCATGACACCCTGAAGAAGGCCATGCAACTGTTTTAATGGCCATGTCAAAACAGCAGCTGATGTGGTTGCTATGGCCTTGTTGAAACCAAAGTGTGGCCTTCTGTGGTTTCAAAAGGGATCATTGCATCAAAAAAGTGAGATCACAGTCATTTCAAAAGCAGAAAGGCTGTCAAAGCAGCCACAACCTTGCCAGGGTGCACCAAAAGGGACAGCTGCCCCCCTCTGGCTTTTTGAATGGGGAGACACAGCTTTCCCATTTCAGGGATAGTCATGAAGCCTCAAAACTAAGTTTTCACACCTTTTGGTATGGTAAATCATACCAAAAAGTGTCATTTTAGTAAAACTAAAGATAAAAAATAAAATAAAATAAATACATAAAATAAAATAGAAACCAAATTCATGCCCTTGGGCATGTATTTTTATTTTTGATTCATTTTTCATGGGAAAAGCTGCCAAAAGGCATGATTTTAGAAAAAAAATACTAAAACAACGTTTTAATTAAGTATGAAGTCAAGTTCCAGTTTGGGATTTCTTGAAATTTTTTCTGATGATGGGTTCATTCACAGTCAGTAGATTGTAGATGATATCCAGAACTAGAGTTTCTGGTAGATTCCAGAAGAGAGTAGGATTGACTCAAAACTGAGGCTAGACTGATGACAGGCTGGGTGAACTGAGTTTGAACCATGTTCATGATGGTGCCAAAAGTACTACAGGTAACCAAGTAAAAATCTGCAATACTCCATGATTACGATTCAAATGAGGCCATGAAGATATTCAGACGAAAGGGGTTGGGTTGGCATCAGACGTTGCTGTGGTACAATCTGAGTCTCAAGAGTATCAAGAGAAATAAAGATATGCAACAGGAATAATTAAGCAAAACAAACCAAAAAAAACTGACTTAGTAAATCGAGAATTGCAAATGGCTTTGAATCTGCTTCAACTAATTAACAAAGGGTGTATCAGTGCTAACTCTGAATACTCTCTTGCTCATTTGAACCCTTTTGCCGAATACCAAAATGTTTTATGTTGGATTATCCGTGAGCTGATCTTTGATTTTTGGTCAGTATGCCCTTCTACCAAAGTGGGTTTATTGGAATGTTTTTTGTAGGACACAAGGATGGGCATTGTATATCCTGAGACTCCTCTTACTGCTCTGATCTGTCAAGTCTTCACTACTTGACTGAAGGCGTTCAAGACACCGAGGGTTGATGCTCTCCAATCATATATTCAAGTAAGTAAATATGTAAGAGGACATGGATACGATGGGCCCCACCCCGGGGCTCCGTTCGGGTCAACCACCTTGGGGTTTGACCAAGTGGGCATAGAGTGAAAGAGTCAAAGGTTGAATTTGTCAAATTGGCAACGTTGGTCAAGAGGAACGATCGAAGGGAAAGAAGCATCAGATCGATCGACGAAACCGCCGAGTTGAGATATCAGACAACACGATGGACTCACGCCACTCCTCAGGCTCACAACTCACCTCGATCAAATCTAAACTCAAAGATTGGGAGCGCCAGTTCAAGAGCGTCGAAGGCAGGTTGCCCACCAAAGCCGATATCAAACAAAACTCAGAGATTGGCAAGTGTTTGATTTGCTGGATCGTCGATCCCCCATCCTCATTTTCGATACTAACTATCACCCTGTTTGGAATCGCGTTCTTCCCAAACAGAAAAGTTGTATTCGACCTACCATAACTCATGTCGTAAGAGCAACTTGAGCCGATCGGACGAACCATCCGCAAATCGTTCATCATCGTCACATCACCCTCCTTCGACCAATGATCATCAAAACCTAGTCTTAACCACCCCCAAGAGCCATAAAACTCATCAATCATCCTACTCATCCACGATCGCAAAATCAAATCCCAAAAAAACACTACTAGGCGAGCTCACCGACCAAGCACCTTCCAAAACACCCACTCATCATGCCAGCATCAATTCACCCCGCAAAATCAAGAAAATCGTCCAACAGATCTCATCACCCAGTAAGCGTCATCACGGCGACCGATTCTTAGCTTCTCAAAATCAATCATCTGTCGATGCACTGAGGAAAACACCCAAACGATTTACTCCGAGCTCAAACCCTTTCGATTTGGATTCTGGTGGTGGTAGAGGAAGTCCCAACTTGTTTGCCAATCTACTACTCGAATCTAAGAAAGAGACACCCAGGACGAAGGCTCGAAAGTTTTTGATGGGCATCGGCAGTCCGTTGAGACCGCGATTGGACGAGGCCCAAGATGTGCCTGAAAGTCAAACTGGTGTCGGTTTATCTAGTTTCCTCAAGTCTCAATCGGTCACGCTACCGGAAAATTCTCCGACCGAGGGTTCATCCAACCTTTTGGATGGTGATCACAATGAGGATGACGAAATCTTGGGTCCTTCTCCTTTCAAACCTAAAGCACAGAACGATATCTTTCAGCCTTTGTTCGATGATCCAGAACCCGATTTTAGTCCTCATCACTCGCAACAAAGCCCGACCAGGGCTATCAAATCGAAATGGAAGATTGGTCCCATCAACACTCCTTTCATCCCTCAATCATCTCAAAATACCGACCCACCTCCTCCAGATTGTGGGCAAAAGGAATCGCTCCTTCAAGACCGAGGAAAGAAGAAAAATGGAGTCTTGGCTACTAAACGTAAACGGTTGGTCCTGCCAGGTCAAGAGGATCCAAGCTTCTTTGAAAATTTACCCGATCCTAGTTCAAGCCATCAATCCTCACTCTTATTGATGAATCGTAAGAAGAAAAGAGTCGAAGGTCTATCTCAAACTCTTCATGAACCAGTGAAGGGGGGATCCAACCAGGCCAAAAAGACCAACAGGAAATCTAATCTTTTCAAGAAACGTCAAGTCGTTAGTCTAAAAACCACTATCAATCCATCAAGTCGACCCTCGACCGACCTATTCTCTGATGGCTCTCATGAAGATTCAGATCGATCAAAGCAAGAGATACCCGTCCCACCATTACCATCCGGTAAACCTGACCAATCAGCAGTCTACACTGAGCTAGAGACCTTTAAGTTTTCGACAACTACCAACTCTCAAGGTAAAAGTAAAAAGGTTAATTCCGCAGATGACCTGAAGAAGAAAGACAAGGGAAAGGCAAAAGCGGCGAATGGTGCCGATGATGAAGATCAATTGTTAGACTCAATCACCAAACCTGTCAAGTTAGGGACTCGAAAGGTCTTGGTCAGAGCTTATCGGCCTATGAAGGAATCTGAACGAGCGAACCGATTCATTCGTGATTCTGTAGGTGGCTGGGTCGATTCCGGGACGTCTGACTTTGAGTTTGATGAGTCCAAAGCAACGGAAACGACGGAAGAAGAAGATGCAGGTGACGAAGATGAAGAAGCGAATGGTGACTACACGGACGAAGCCAAGTCTAATGCATCATTTGGTAAAGAGGAAGAACTTGAAGCGGATGTCCAAGTTTCGGAAGATCTGATCGGCGTGTTGAACATTGACGATTGCGTTACGTCCCAAGGAGACGACCGCAGACAGTTACTCCGGGAACTTAAGCGGGAGAGGACTGTAAGAAGGATATTGAATGGGATGACGATCATGGAAAAGACTTTCACTGGGAATTCCACCACGGCTACCCCACCCACTATGACTGCAACGGATAGGAAGGATGGGGGTAACTCTAAGGCTATCAAGCGAACGAGCAATCGAAGACCTATCGTCAAACCTATCAAATCTTTGGATTCGACTCGATCGTCTTTCAAAAAAACAGTCGAACCTATCGGGGGTGAGAATAAGAATGGGGATGATCTGAGGTTCGAGTTAGCTTTGGGTGAACTAGAGCTCGATCAACAGATAGACGATGAAGTCATCGATCACGATGATGATTGGGAGGATGAACCACTCGGTTGGAAGGATGATGACGTCGATCATGATGATGGATTCGTGGACGACCGATTCGTGTTATAAATCTTGGAATCATCCTGCTTGTCTTCCCACCGTAGAAGTTTTGAAAATTTTTCTCTTTGGCTTTCTTTGATCATTTCTACGATACGATTCTTTCGAGTGTAAGCTTTTGTTCGTTTTACTTTTGCCTTTCGTTTGAGTGTCCCCCTACGATGACCTATGTCGACGCGTGTCTGAACGCCAACGGTCGCAGGTCATTCGATCATTAAGAGTGAGTTCCAAGTATCGGGTTCAGCTTGTACCCTCGTGTGTTGTTTTTATTTATCATGTTTTTATTTATCATTTTTTTTTTTTTGGTTTGTTGGATGTAAATATTTTGATAGATGGAATGAGCTTGAAATGGACATACGCATAACACGCATAGCTGTTGATTTGTTCTTTCAAACCCATAGTTTTGGGTTCAAGACGGCTCCCCGGCTAGCCTTGAGTCTGGCGGCCTCAAGTAGTTCCTCTTTGGCCATGAATCTGTGTGTCTGCATGTCCATAGACATATACATAGACTCGGGCTTGACTCTCAATCCTACCCAATCATTCGAATTCAACTCTTTCCCATATATCCCTGCTCCGTTGTTCTGGCCCTTAACATGATCCGTCTATGGATCGAATCCTCTTCGTCCGGAACCCTGCCGAAAAGAGTTGAGGGGAAACCTATGCACCTGGAATATATATATGTATATATAAACTATCCAGATTTCAAAGGGTATTCAAATCTGAAGCTGATTGGGATTCTTCAATTTCCTATTATTGTAATACGGTTGTTGAATCAAGGAGTGTGATGGATCGTGAGTTCAATTGGGTCGGATTGGATTAATTCCTGGAGATGGAATTTTATTTGTCTTGATATAGCAATAAATCTTAGATGAAGTGTCAGCCAACTACTATTGCAGAGCCAGCTGACAAAAGTATCATAAAGATATTAAAAGCAATAATAACTCAAGTAAGGCGTGTTAAATACCAAATGATGATTACAGAAATGAATTCCTCATCCAAAAATTAGGTAGGGTCACTCACTGGACCTACCCTTAAAATCTTACTTGTTAACCCCTTAATTAAATGTGCCAAAAATACCATGACACAAACCTGGCACTTTGTTGCACATGATTGGATCTCACAAGAAACATCATGTGTATGTTACCTGACTAAAAATAAGTCAGAAATTGAGGTTTGAGTATAGTTTAGGAGCTATGAACATAAACATGCTTTGTCCAAATTCCCACACACAGCCATATGCAACACTATAGCTCTGAGACCTACACACAGCCCCTAGTGTCTCTCAAATTCTCACACATAGCCACATCAAAACAAGGCCACAGTCAGTACAGAGGCTGACCGCTGCACGCCAAGCTGTCAGAGCCACAATAGGGCGTATCAGAGTTAAAATTTTCAAAGAATTAAATGGCTGATTTCAGGCTCATACATTTTTTCTTCAAAATTCATTTTTTTTCAATTTAAACCCATTTTTTCATGGTTTCCTTTAATAATTTTTTTTTTTTTGGAAAATTGATATTTTTCCTGCAATAAGCAATTCTGATGGTTCAAAATTTGAACTCTGATACACCCTAATGACCATGATAAACCATGACAGAATGGCCACAATGGATGTGGTAAAGGCATGAGTATGTAACATGCATGCAAATCTATCAGAAATTTCACCAAATCCCTGAGATAAGTTTAAAATGAAAACAAATATACATGAAAACCTTGCAAAACAAAATTTGAAAATTTTGACCAGAATCTCAAAATTGGCCAAAATCCACTTTCACAGACTTCTCAAGCTGGAACAGTTGAAACCTGTGCTTTCTACCTAGCATATAAATGTCCAGAAAAATATACTCAATTAATTAAAAAAATGTCACAAAACTTACACAAATACAAATACATCCATCCACCAACAACATGCATACATGGATTGCAGGCTCATTTGCCCTGCCATTATCACACAAAAAATGCCAGAAATATCATATTTCTTGACATGTGACAAGGCCACCTGGCCTACACCACCAAAAGCAGCCTCCAGGCCCTGAATGACTGCACTACTGGGCCCAGCACACAGTTTCTTATGCTCCATTTACCCTAATAAGCCTCATGACAACCCACAATAAACTGAAAAGGGATAAATACAGGCCTCTCTTAGGATGTATATTTCCCAGCTACTCATTATAAAACATACAGACACTGTGCCATACAAGAATCAAATAATTACTGGGATAAGTAAGTGATTGATGGCTTTAGTCTGACCTTTTTGTTAAAACAGTCCACCCTTATGACTCAGCTTTTGGACCATGGTAGGTCCTCAAAGAATTGTAATAGACTCACAACTCACACTTTAGTTCAGTTATTACAGGTACCCTGGTATTGACCACTTAACAATTAACTTATTCCTGTCTTCTCTGGATGCTTTGCTACCCAAGCCCAGCCATACCATGTATTTCCTGGATACTATTTGCCTTAC
Source organism: Puccinia polysora (assembly GCA_025617555.3). Taxonomy (NCBI): domain Eukaryota; kingdom Fungi; phylum Basidiomycota; class Pucciniomycetes; order Pucciniales; family Pucciniaceae; genus Puccinia; species Puccinia polysora. Next base: position 51,369,171 of record CM062618.1, read on the forward strand.
TCCAAGCTTCAAACGTCCCCGGTGCACAGATTTTAAGTTTGATCCTCTGAAGAGAGGCTTTGAAGAGCCCCAGTATTCACTGTGACCTCTCTTTTTATTTAATTAATAATTAATTTATCAATAAATAATACTTTCCACCATACCAAAACACCTCCTTGCATTTGCTTTATCCATATAACCATAGATCATTGGTACATTGCTTTGAATAATTAATCTATTCTAACTCTATCACCTCTAGTAGCAAAATTATTACAAGCGTCCTGGCATCTATTTGGCCAAAATGAAGCATGATGAGAAATTTTTTTCCCCGTTGAACATCTGACAAATTTCACCTTGGAAATGAAAAAACTAAAGGAAATAAAGGTGCCCAGTCTTCAATAAAATCATAATTTTCTAAGTCAGGTTGAGATATGTTTAAATTTTTTGAGAGAATCACAAGGCCCTTGGTCAATCAGAGAAAGCAAAAAAAAAATCCCACCATTGATTTTTTGGTTTTGGAAATATAGATAAAACTCCCTCATACATTCTCAAGTTTTAATAGAAAAATAACCCATTAAAAATCAATACAATTCAAAGAAAAATTGTCCCAAAATCCCATTTTGAAGAACACAATCCTGTACCAAAAATTTATTCAGAATCAGACCATAGTGAACTGGATACTTTATTTTTTTTTCAAAAGAATGTGGAAAAGAAATGAAAAATATTTCCAGAATATGACAAGCTGTTTTAGCAGATTATAGTCAACTGCAATTTCTAAATGAATTTCAATCAATTATTTTAGGTTTATATTACTACAGGTTCCAAAAATTTGGGAGCCCAAAGACACTGGAATGCTCTAGAGGGAAACCAAAAAATTTAAGCTAAAAAAGCCATCCAGAAAAGGGGAGCTATTATTGTTCTGAATTGAGAATGAGATTATTCAAGACAAGATGACAAAAGAAAACACCAGAAGGAAAGCTCAGAAAAAATAACAGGGGTTTTTACAACGTTAAATCAAAAGGATTAGAGAAGTGTAAAGCTTTCAGAGGTAAAGAAGTTTTTGGCTTGGGAATGAGCATAATAAAGAAATTTCCTTTAAAGGAAATAGGGGAAAATGAATAAAATTTTTCAAAGGAAATTTACAAAATCCAGGACCTCAAACTAAAAGGAAATTAATCATATGAGAGGATCAAGACCAAAAGGGAAGAATTGGAGTTCAAGATAAAACCTATGGGGAAACAATAGCTTTAGAGAGAAATTATTTATGATGAATTAAAATCCAGAATTGAAACTCATTATTTCACACTTAGTCAAAAAAATTCAACAAAAAAATTTAGTATTGAATTTCAAAAATGAGAGATAATTTTGAGGATTTCCAAATTTAGTGGATCAAACTATTGAATTTTACCTGCTACTAACCTCCAGCCTGACCTCAATGGGTCACTTCAATAAAAAGAGACTTTATTCTAGTTCTATTTGAAGATAAAAATTGATTTATTATTTCCAAAATCTGCAAAATTCATTTGCAGAATATGTGGAATCAGTATAAGATCCACCAGGAGAGGGTAATTTTTTTCATCTTGAAGTTGCCCATAAGTTTGGGGAAAGATTTATAAATTTTTCTAAAAAAGTTAAGGTAGAATTTTGAAATAAAATTGAATAATTTATCACAAAATATAGAAGACCTTTGGAGAGATATTCAAGTTTTATAAAGGATTGAAGGTGTTTATTCTTATTTTAAAATTCTTTCAAAAAAAAAAAAAAAATTGAATGAGGATTCCATGCCTATGAAATTTCTTTACTGATTCTTACAAAAATACTGAATTTGATGGATATATGAGGCATAATCACAGTTTTTTCTTTTTCATTTGATTTTTATTTCACATCTGATAAGTTTTTGTTATTAATTTAGTGGATTTTTCCCAAAGGTTTGAGTTTCTATTGAATTTCATTACTTTGAAGATAATTCAATGAAACCACTCCAAGTCAGACATTGACAATAATTTTTGAGTTTTTCAAGGATTATTATCAGGAAATGTGTTCCCCCCTTTTGGATTAATATTTTCAAATTTGAAAAGGAAAAAGGAAAAAATTCCAATTCCGAGCAAAAAAAATTTATTCTGTTATTGAATTCCAAGCGGAATTCAATCTGAAAGGCCCATCAGGGTGTACCAGAGTTAATAAAACCAAACATGCCTTTTTTAATGGCTGGTTTCAACATAAATCTGCCATTTCAAATCCACCATTAAAAATCAAAAACTACCCACTTATTTAACATCAGAATTGTCAGAGTTACCTGAAACTAGACGTGTTTTTTCAAATAAATTATTTAAAGCCTTTCACTGCCTCAAAAACACATCATTCCACATCATCAAAACTGGTTTCAACCTCCAACCTCATTGGAAAAATTCTTCCTCCAACCTCATTGGAAAAATTGGATGCATGGCTCTCATCTCTCACTATCCTCTTTGCTTCATCACTCTCATCCCCTCATCACTTCATCACTCTCACTGCTTCATCACTCTCATCCCCTCATCACTTCATCACTCTCACTGCTTCATCACTCTCATTACATTATAGCTTTGATCACATCAATCCTCTCATCACTTCATCACTTCATCCCTGCTTTCATCACATCCTAACTCTCATTGCTTCATTGATTCATTGCGTCATCCCTGCTTTTATCACACCCCTCCATCACTTCATTGCTTCATTGCTTCATCCCTTCATACCCTGTACTCTTTTTGAATGGCCCCTCAGAAAACCTCCCCCCGCAAGTCCACTAAACAATCCAATGGACCAAATCAAACATCCCCCAGGAACTAAACATCAAAAAGTCCTCCCCCATCAGCTTCCAAAGGCTTGATTCAGCTCAAGAGAGCTGATTTCATAATCCTGGTAAACTGGCTCAAAATTCCCTCCAACTATTGAACTTTCTTTGGATCTGGAAATGAAACACAATTTGACCAACCTCCTTCCTCTGAGGTTAATGGTTATCTCCTGATGTTCAATCAACTGAAGAATAAGACCAAAGTTAAGTAGGCTCTTTCATCCAAAAAGATACAGGAAAAATTCAAGAACTATAAAGCCAAGTACAAAAAAGCCCACTCAATTAAAATCTCCACTGGATTTGGTATCAACAACTCCAATAAAGCCAAGGGAATCAACTCAGTGGTTGATAATTTGGACTCCATTTGTCATTTTTATATTAATATAGATGAAATATGTGGAAGGAAGGACAAAATAAGCCCTTTAGCTGCCTTTGATGCCCAACAATCTGATTCAGCTTCTGCAGAGGACTTGGCTGTGGATGCTCAGCCTAGCAATCATGATCCTGAAAAAACCTATGAGTGGGCCAAATCAGATGTGGAGGAGGATATTCCAACACAACCAGCTCCAATCATGTATACATTGGCATTGATCAATGATTCAAACCCTTCCTTGGACCCATAACTTCCTTCTTTGGACCGCTCTCTTCCTGGGGTGGAACAACTGGACAACTTGGCCAATGAAGAGCATCTTCTTCCTGTCTCTCAATTGCCATCAACATTTTCTCAAGTAAGGAACCAAGGTCTTTTCTCTTCTGTCTGGTTAATCCTGACTGATTTAGATTGAAAAAAACAGGCCGATACATTCCTCAATGACCAAACACTCAAGCCAATGGGGCCTCCCACATCACCTTCAAATGAGAGTGAAAATTTTCCCACACAAATCTCCTCTGCAAAAGCAAAGCAAAAGGCATCCAATTCCATCAACCTCAACCCTAATAGCCTTCAAAAGAGGAGAAACACTTCAAATTTTTCTGAATTTAAGGATATCATGGAGAAGCAAGATTTAAGTAAGTGAATTGATTGAATATGCTCACTTTCAAAATCACGCTCATTCCTATTCCCTTTGAAAAACAGTGAAATCAAAAATTGAATCTGAAAAATTCAATTTGAAAAGGAGAAGTAGGATCATCAGCTGGCTATTGATTTTTCAAATCAGAAGGCCAAGAGTTTGGCTCATCCAAATAAATTGAATGCTGAGTGTGAATTGAAGCAGGCAGAGCAGGAGTTTCAAAAAGAGGAAAAAAAGAAGGATTAACAGGAAGAGAGACTGGAAGGGGAGAGGGAACAACTGGCAACACAAAAAAAGATAGGTTTACCATAGCCATGGCATGTATTGGCAGCAGTAGAGCTGTGGATGAATAAAGGAAATTACTCAATTGCTTGGCTTGTAAAATATTTACTTTGATAAAAATTTTAAAAATAAATACAAAACAATGATTTTTTATTACAAGAATGTTTGAGACTATTTTCTACCCCATCAATAAAGAAATATTTTCTATTTTTAGTTACATTTTTTTTTGGGAAATGTTAAATTCTTGGATCCAGGTATGTGGGAGCTGTGTACACGGCTCCAGGTGTGTGGGAGCAGTGTAAACAGCCCCACACGACCTGTGGAAGTTTTGTAGGGCCCCTCAACGCGTGGAGGCTCATACACTACTCCATATAATTTATAATTTATTATTATTTGTTCTTTGTTCTTTGTTCTTTGTTATTTTTTATTTATTATTTATGATTTATTATTTATTATTTATTATTTATCATTTATCATTTATCATTTATTATTTATTATTTATTATTTATTATTTATTATTTATTATGTATTATTTGTTATTTATTATTTATTATTTATTATTTATTATTTATTATTTATTATTTATTATTTATTATTTATTATTTATTCTTTATTATTTATTATTTATTACTTATTATTTATTATTTATTATTTATTATTTATTATTTATTATTTATTATTTATTATTTATTATTTATTATTTATTATTTATTATTTATTATTTATTATTTATTATTTATTATTTATTATTTATTATTTATTATTTATTATTTATTATTTATTATTTATTATTTATTATTTATTATTTATTATTTATTATTTATTATTTATTATTTATTATTTATTATTTATTATTTATTATTTATTATTTATTATTTATTATTTATTATTTATTATTTATTATTTATTATTTATTATTTATTATTTATTATTTATTATTTATTATTTATTATTTATTATTTATTATTTATTATTTATTATTTATTATTTATTATTTATTATTTATTATTTATTATTTATTATTTATTATTTATTATTTATTATTTATTATTTATTATTTATTATTTATTATTTATTATTTATTATTTATTATTTATTATTTGTTATTTATTATTTATTATTTATTATTTATTATTTATTATTTATTATTTCTTATTTATTATTTATTATTTATTATTTATTATTTATTATTTATTATTTATTATTTATTATTTATTATTTATTATTTATTGTTTATTATTTATTGTTTATTATTTATTATTTATTATTTATTATTTATTATTTATTATTTATTATTTATTATTTATTATTTATTATTTATTATTTATTATTTATTATTTATTATTTATTATTTATTATTTATTATTTATTATTTATTATTTATTATTTATTATTTATTATTTATTATTTATTATTTATTATTTATTATTTATTATTTATTATTTATTATTTATTATTTATTATTTATTATTTATTATTTATTATTTATTATTTATTATTTATTATTTATTATTTATTATTTATTATTTATTATTTATTATTTATTATTTATTATTTATTATTTATTATTTATTATTTATTATTTATTATTTATTATTTATTATTTATTATTTATTATTTATTATTTATTATTTATTATTTATTATTTATTATTTATTATTTATTATTTATTATTTATTATTTATTATTTATTATTTATTATTTATTATTTATTATTTATTATTTATTATTTATTATTTATTATTTATTATTTATTATTTATTATTTATTATTTATTATTTATTATTTATTATTTATTTATTATTTATTATTTATTATTTATTATTTATTATTTATTATTTATTATTTATTATTTATTATTTATTATTTATTATTTATTATTTATTATTTATTATTTATTATTTATTATTTATTATTTATTATTTATTATTTATTATTTATTATTTATTATTTATTATTTATTATTTATTATTTATTATTTATTATTTATTATTTATTATTTATTATTTATTATTTATTATTTATTATTTATTATTTATTATTTATTATTTATTATTTATTATTTATTATTTATTATTTATTATTTATTATTTATTATTTATTATTTATTATTTATTATTTATTATTTATTATTTATTATTTATTATTTATTATTTATTATTTATTATTTATTATTTATTATTTATTATTTATTATTTATTATTTATTATTTATTATTTATTATTTATTATTTATTATTTATTATTTATTATTTATTATTTATTATTTATTATTTATTATTTATTATTTATTATTTATTATTATTTATTATTTATTATTTATTATTTATTATTTATTATTTATTATTTATTATTTATTATTTATTATTTATTATTTATTATTTATTATTTATTATTTATTATTTATTATTTATTATTTATTATTTATTATTTATTATTTATTATTTATTATTTATTATTTATTATTTATTATTTATTATTTATTATTTATTATTTATTATTTATTATTTATTATTTATTATTTATTATTTATTATTTATTATTTATTATTTATTATTTATTATTTATTATTTATTATTTATTATTTATTATTTATTATTTATTATTTATTATTTATTATTTATTATTTATTATTTATTATTTATTATTTATTATTTATTATTTATTATTTATTATTTATTATTTATTATTTATTATTTATTATTTATTATTTATTATTTATTATTTATTATTTATTATTTATTATTTATTATTTATTATTTATTATTTATTATTTATTATTTATTATTTATTATTTATTATTTATTATTTATTATTTATTATTTATTATTTATTATTTATTATTTATTATTTATTATTTATTATTTATTATTTATTATTTATTATTTATTATTTATTATTTATTATTTATTATTTATTATTTATTATTTATTATTTATTATTTATTATTTATTATTTATTATTTATTATTTATTATTTATTATTTATTATTTATTATTTATTATTTATTATTTATTATTTATTATTTATTATTTATTATTTATTATTTATTATTTATTATTTATTATTTATTATTTATTATTTATTATTTATTATTTATTATTTATTATTTATTATTTATTATTTATTATTTATTATTTATTATTTATTATTTATTATTTATTATTTATTATTTATTATTTATTATTCATTATTTATTTATTAGTGGAGGCTACACAACTTGATATTATTTGTTTAGCTTCCCACACAGCTCATTTGAGTTGTGTAGGGTACCACAGGGTTCATTTGAGTTTTGTCGGGTGCCACACAGCCCATTGAGCCGTGTACACAACTCAATGAGCCGTGAATTTGACATTTCACTTTAATTTTTTTTCTCCTGTGTTTTCTTGCCATTTTTTATCTCCTTCCTCTTCATATGTTGACTTGCTGAAGTAAACCAGAAAGAAGAGCACCAACTCACAGAAAGCAGCCTTTTCCTTGAGAAGATCCACATGCCTTTCATCTGTGAGACAAGGTACCTAGACTCTTAGAAATTCTCCTCTTGAATTCCTTCTCTCTGTCAACAACATTTAACATCACTAATGGCGTTTTTACCTTGATTCAAGAAGCCTATATTGCCCACTCAGTTTGCCATTTGGCTACTGCCCACATTTCCATTTCAACAGATGTGTCCCTTCTAAGGCACTATTGGTTTGGTCATGCCAGTACACAAAGATTCAAAGCCATCATCAGGAACAATATATCAGCCCCCTATTCATGCAATACTTGTATGAAAGGAAAAATTAGCAAGCCGCCCTTTTGAGGCAGCTTTTTCAAGACATCAGCCCACTTGGAAGTGATCCACACTGACTTATGCGGTCCTATTTCTCCCAAAATCAACGGCGGGTCTTGATATTTCATCATGCTTGTGGATAAATGCAGGGTTTTCATTCATATAGCCCTCCTTAAAACCAAAAGCAAGGATTTTGAAAAGTTCTTCAAATTTCAACAGCTTATGGAAAGGCAGACCAGGCGCAAGGTCAAGAAGTTAGTATTGGATGGAGGAGGGGAGTTTGTTAACAACAAGTTCCAAAACCAATTCTCTCACAGAGGCATCCAACACAATGCGTGACCCACATACACACCACAGCATAATGGACTCGCCAAGAGAGCCAAAAAAACCATCAAAAACATGACTTGATGTTTGATGATTGGACCAAATTTTGCCAAAGAACGGTGGGGTGAGGCGGCCATGACAGCCATTCATACCCCAATCTACTCCCTTCTCTCAGTAAATCAAAAAATTCTCCAATTGAACTCCTTACAGGGAAAGCCCCTATAAACCATTTCCTAAGGGAGTTTTGATGTAAGGCCTGGGTGGTTATACAATCTCCTCTTTGCCTTTCAAAGTTCTCTCCCGTTTCCTGGGAGGGAATCATGCTTGGGTACAGAAATGATTTCACAGCTTACTGGATACTTTTCTCCAATAATTCTAAAATCATCAAGAGCCAGCATGTTGGCTTCAATGAGAATATATTCCGGAATGGCATTGCCATCAATCCCAACCTAAGGGTTTATAGTGCAGAGACAAACAAGGTAATAAGTTTAGGTAACCCTCTTCTCCCATTCATTCATGAGCAGGAGGAAGGGAACCACCACCATGCAGGAGATGAACATCCAACGCAATCTTTCCCAGAAGGCCATTTACCTCTGATGAATCCGACATTAGCAATGATGAAAGAAACCCTCACGAGCGCCCCACCAAACAAAGACTCATCCTCCAACCTCTAAAACAACCAAAATTAATCAGTGGCAAAATTTTGGAAACTTCCATCAGAAACTACCCCCACAATAGGACCAAGGCAATGGTGAACGTGGAGATACAAAATGACCCAAGAAATTAAGCAGAGGCTCTCAGGTCCCATTACTGTTGAGATAGTAAATTATTTTTCTCTTAATTTTCCATCCTTATATTTCCAACTCTATCTTTCTCCTTTATTACAACCTCATCTTAAAAGCCTTACAGCACTTGCTATGTATGGTTGATATTTACTCCAGGTTACAATCTCAAGTTTATTTCTCAGTGCTGTTGCTGTTTATTGATCTCTGTTTTAATATTGATCTGTTTTCTTGGTGTCTCAATTATTTCTCATGTTTGTCACTATTGTGATCTCAGGCCTATTAAAAAACTGTCCATTTCCAGACTCATTTCATCAGTGTTTCCTGTTCTGAATTGATTTCTGCTTGAATTTCTTTATTGGCTCATATGAATATTCTCCTTCATCTATTCAGACCCACTTTCATGGGTTCTCTAGTTTTCACTACTTAAACTGCTCCTTCTGATACTCAAAATCAACAAATGATTCTCATCATCACCTCACCACCACACCCTGAGTTCAGTCCCTCCTGACCTCTCCACCCAGGTTTATCTACCCCTTCTCAAGCTACCGCATCTTTTCTTATCTCTGCAATTCCAACTTAAATTCTCAAAACTGAACAGTTAAAGAAAAAAATTGATCAAAGCGGAGAAGAAGGAAATCAAGAACATGAAGGAACACAAAGTATGGGTTGAAAGAACAAGGGAGGCAGGGGAAAACCCAATCCCTTAAACTTGGGCATACAGAACCAAGCTAGGAAGCAACAAAAAAATCACCAAGCACAAAGCACAAGTATGCGCGCAAGGATTCCAAAAAAAGTCTGGTATAAATTTTGAGAACATGTACGCTCCAACTGGGAGGCCATCATCCTTGTGTTTTCTTTTCTCTCTTGCTGCCACATACAACCTTCACATTCACCAGCTTCATGTACATAGCACCTTGATGAGACTTTTACTTTGCTTCCCCTTCCAGGCTACTGGGCTGGAGAGGCAACTTTCCTCAAACTTTGGCAAGCCATCCATGGACTGAAACAGTTGGGCCATGCATGGTACAAAAGGCTAAGTTCATTCATGAGCTTGTTGCGGTTCACAGTGTGTAAATTGGACCACTGCCTGTTCATTAAGATAAACCAGCAGGCAACAGTACCTGGATATTTTCTCATGTGGAAAAACTTGTAATAATTAGCAATGACCCATCCAAGTTCAGGTTACAAATTGATGAAAAGTTTGAGGTAAAATACTTGGGAAAAGTCAGCTTTCTCCTGGGAATGAACGTACAGGTAACACCCCAAGGATATTATATAGACCAGCAACACTATGCAGTCAAGAAACTTGAGGAGTTTGGCATCAGCCATTTACCACCTGCAAAGACTCCAATGTTTCCAGCATCCACCCTCAAGAGTGCATCTGAAGAAGACAACCTTGCATTCTTAAAAAGAGGGGTGGATTATGAAGCAATTCTTGAATTGCTTAATTACTTCTTTGTGTTAACAAGACCCAATATTTCCATGACTGTAAGTCAGCTTTCTCAGTTCCTCAACAAACCCATGGACTCCCACTACAAAGAAGCAATACAAGTCTTTTGGTACTTAAAAGGTACCGTTTCCCAGGGCTTGAGATTCTCCAAGTATGATAAATCTAGTGTCCCCATCTATGCCAATGCTGATTGGGCCAACTGCATCAAAAGGGGGCGCTACCGCACCGGAGTCATATCAGTAATAGGCAGAAACATTATCTCTTGGCAATCATACCCTCAACAAATGGTGTTATTATCAACCAAGGAAGACAAATAAATGGCGTTAAGCAAAACAGGTAAGGAGGCCATTGTGGTGCCCAATATGGGACACCTCTGGACCAGTATGGAAAAAATTAAAATTTTTATGAAATTTTCTATAGCTTCCATTTAGATCCAAAAAAAAAACTTTTTGATATGGAATGATTCCCATATCCAGTTCCCCAAATTCCAGCTCCCACTCTCATAGTTGTCTAGGATCATTCCTTGGGTGCCTAGCGCCCGGTCCTATGTTCAATTTGCCCCTGCTTTGCGCTGCTATCTACCCTTTTTTCAAATGCCTGGATGAAGACCGGCTTGGCTCGCGGGCTTCTATCCAGCACCAGCACCCCCAGTTGGCTTCCCTCAATCCCTTTTTTGGTCATCCCGTCCCAATTTTCCAAAAGAAGAACCGGACAACACCCACTTCAATCACCACCCCCGCTTCCCTGCGAATTTCCACCGGACTTGTCAATCAGATCAAGACCCAATCTCCTCACCCTATCCACTACTCCTACTACCTCCAACGCGACCCTTGTTTGCAACCGCGGTTTTCTTGCCTAACCGCTTGCTTTGTCTCCTCAAGCTCTTCTGCGGCTGTGATCTCATCCCCCCCAATCTGTGCTCTCATTGCTCACCAGTTTCCCATGCGAGCCGTCTGTTGCCTGCCCAGGTTGGTGATGTGTCCCGTGCCCCTCAAGGATTTGGACCGCGCAGTCATCCGTCAACCGCCCAGGTCCTGCTGGAGGTCATCTACAGGCCAGCGGTTGCCCAGGACCGTCAGCCTTTCCGCATGGCCCATCACCTCCCCTTCAACTGACTGTGCCCACCATTGGCACGGGCTGGTGTCCATTTTCATCCCTGCTCATTCATTTCCTTTTATTATTTCATTTGTTTTTTAATTGTTGATTTTTATCCCTTTTTTCCCTTATTTTTTTTTCAGTTTTCCTTTCATTATTCTCCCATGATCAAATTAAATCAAATCCTAAAAAAAAAAAAAGAATTTTTTCAATTGTTGCTTTTTTCCGCTTTATCTGTGTCATCACTTGAAAATAGCTTACAGGGACCCATGTCCCATAAAAGGAGGGGCTCTCCCCTGCATTTTTTCAAACATCCATGGGAGTGTGTTTATATGTCCCCCCCTTATCATTGAAATCTGATCCTCATCCTCATCCTGGGTATATCTATGATTGCCCTCTGATCCATTGATCCTTAGTCTTTGCCCCTCTGTGGCCTGATCCTTATCACCAACCAATAGCCTTGCTGGTTGAAGATAATTCTGTCTGTTTTGTGAGTGTGTTATACCACTCCTTGACCCCTTTCTCTGACCATACTGGTCTTTATCCCTCCTTGATCATCCTTCTGGAGCCAATAACTATTGATTGAAGAGGTCTTATTAAGCTTAAGACCTGGAGTGTTATACCTCCCTTATTTTTTTGGAGTTGCATTCTGCCAGCCTACTCTTGAGTTCCTTAAGAAGTTTCGGGGTTATCCTTGCTTCAAATCAGTTACTGTTTGCTTTTGGAGCTTCTTAAATATAGTTCTTTGTCTTGTAAAGTTACCCCCAGTTATCTGGTACCCTTAAAGCGCTTCATTGCAGAGATTTGTGCAGGTTCATTGAGAACCTGGAAGTTGCTTGTGTTTGGTTTGACTGTCCCCAATCTTCTTCTGAAAACCAGATTTATTAGCTTGTGGGTGTTTTTTACATGCAACAACTTTGTTCTTTGAACTTGAAACCAACTTTAGCTTCTTTTTTCCAAGTTTTTCCCACATAATCATGGCTCAGATAGTGCTGTTCCATTGCTACCAAACTACTATTGTCTTTATCCTTTACTACTTGATTCCTCATTTACCAGGTTCTGGAACTTGATCTCAGTTACATTTAAATATTTTTGTAACACTCAGGAGTTCATCCTAAACAGCACCTTCCCCATCCACAGAAATTCCATGGCCTAGCACCTTTTGGAGTCTTACACCGTTTGGCTGTCAAGTCTGATCATTGAGATCACAAAAATCAACCCTATGCCAATAAAAATCCTGTTAAACAACAGAGGCACCTTTGAGATAGCTATCAACCAATCCAACTTGAATAGCTTCCATAGTAAGCAACTTTACATTAGGTTCCACTTTATTCAGGAACTGTTCATTTGGAAGATAGTTTCCCTGAAACTTGTCTTGTCAAAGGAGAACGCGGCCGACTTCCTCACAAAACTTGTGGGCTGCACAGTGATTCAAGATGCGTTTGGCATCATTAAAAATACAATAAGGGACGCACACGGCACGGGGGGATGTCAGAGAAAGGGGCTCTTTGACTTTGTACATCCCTTGATAGCCAAGCCGTATGCTTCTATGAGAAGCCAGTTCTGCTGGTTAAGTGGACACTCTTCTGAATAAACTGTTCCTCAACAGACCAACAAGTCCCTTGAGCAATTACCAAGGCACTGAGATACATCTAACCACGCCACAGATCAGACCAGGACATGGAATATACATGAAAACGGCGGAATAAGCAGTGTAGGACAATCAGTACAACAGGCAGTTGCTCAAAACAAAGCAAAATGCCTGGCTGGCAAGACAAATGGCAGGGTTGAAGGATGAAAGAGGAGGAGGAGGCTGCTGTTGTAAATTTTTTATAAAAGGGAACTTATATTTAGCAATTATTCAGCACCAAGCAATTATCATATCCTAAAACACTGCACAATACAAATCTTCACAATTCAAAACAAATTCATCTTATCAGCACATTTTCCCGCTATATTTCTTCCATAAAATACCTTTTTGTAAGACTCTAAAATCTATCAAACAATTGAATTCTCACAAGTCCAAATTCCTAGGATATTATTTCAGCTCAAGTTGCTGCTGCTGCTGGTGTTGCTGCCACGGATGGTGATAGCCCTGGTGGTGGTAGTGGCACTGGTGATAGACCTGATGATGTTAGTCTAGAGAAGTAGGGATGATGATGGTGAAAATGATGATCATGATGATGATGATGATGGTGGTGGTGGTAGTGGGATGGGTACTAGCAGGGATGGGAGGGGGGGGAGTGATGGTGATGATGATCTGATGATTGAGGTTGTGGCCCTGGTTGATGTTGTGCTAGTTGGTGATGGATGATGATATCCCCGCTCTGGATGGGTTGAGTGTTTCATAAGGATGGTAAGACAATTTGAAAGATATAATAGGATATGTTAGATGGATATCTATAGCATATAGATCACCTTGATTTTGGTTAACCTGGATCTTGATCTCAATCTTAATTTCAGTCTGCTGCTGCTGGCTGGGGTTTGGTTGTGATGTTGGGCTTATTAGTTCTTTAGGCAGGTAGGCCGGTGGGCATGGTCCTCAATATAAATCTGGGGAGTCAAAGTCAGTAGTTTGAGTTCTCATGATGGCTTGTGAGTGTAGTGGGCATCCGGGTGGGTTACTGAGTGAGAGAAAATGCTGGATGGGGTAGGGGTGGGTGAGTGGGTGAGTGGGTAGGCAGTGGTAAGTTATTTATTTATATTTATCAATAGTGGGTTAGTGGTAACCTTAAGCTATTAAGGTTGTTGGTGAAGCTTGCAAGAGTTATTACTTATCTATATCACCATTCCAAGGATTAAAACGATTGCAAAAGATCCAAGGCTTATAGGAACCTTGAATCATCCCATCATCACCACTGTAACTCCTCTAAGAGGCAACCATCCAATGACTGAAAAACTGATTGATCCCACAATTCCTGTCATCAATCCCATTGGAAAATTCAATCTAGTCGCCATCCTAAGAGCTCTCAATCCAAGGAGGATGATTGTCAAGGTAGCCCTCATTCAGATTCCAGTATTGCAATCATTGACCAAAGCTTAGGAAATCTAACCAGAAATCCCATTTGTCAGAATCTGACTTGGATCACCTCTTTGTCAAGCACCCCAGGGCCGGTATGTCGATTGTAGTGTGAGGTTTATGTTGTTGAATTGCTGTGAAAGAATTTTATGAATATTTGATAAGATTCAAATGTATTTCTTGAGAACTGAAAAACCAGCGGACTAGAGACAAGAGTTAGAATGATGAAGAAAGTATATTGAGAAGGCAAAGAGAATGAAACTACCAACAGCTTGAGTCAATTAAATAGAAGAGAAGAAATCAGAAGGCATAGAGAGTTGGCGGCGAATCGAGAGAGTGCAGACAGGAAGACAGAAGACTATACGGTGGAAGAGGTTGTTAGAGTGACCATATTGGAATGACCTTGTGGACTAGATTCTTACCAGGCAGAAGTTGGACGACAAGGCAAGAGTGGATCAGAGTAGAGAAGTTGAGAGTTGAATTGAGGTAGTTGAGAGTTGGGATTGAGGCAAAGTTGTAGGATTGGCCTTTGAGAAATAAGGATAAGAAGAGTAAGAAGAGGTAAAAAAGAATAATGGAAATAAATAGGAATAGAAGAGATCGAAAAGAAGTAAGAAGAGAATCAAAAAAAAAAAAGACAGCCAAGAATTGGAAGAAGTTGAGTTGAGAAGATGAAAGGAGAGAGTCGTCCCAAGAAGTGCACCCGGGGATTCCGGGAGGTGAAGGAAGCGGGGAAGAGAGACATGTCACAAGGACCCGCCTCAGTTTGTCCGCGGAGCCGGTTGAGTGAAAGGCAGAACATCAGGGAAGATGGCGTAGTCTTAACACCCCTCGTGACTGGTAAGAGTGTAGTCCAAAAGATCAACTATGATTTGGCTTGAAGATTGTGTTTTTGAGGAGCTGTAGAGAGGTTGGTGAATAAGCCTTTGTAAGGGAGTCCGCGACCATTGAGTGACTTTGGATTAGGTTAAGTATAAACTTGTTGTTCGCGTAGTCCTTGCGAAGTCCTTTGGTTTTGATGTCTATGTGTCTCGATTTAGAGTGCGACCCAAATTTTTTTATTTTATCGTCTAGGCCCTTATTGTCAATATGTAGAGTAGGTTATAGTTTGGTAATTTGGTGAATTTCAGTGATGAGATTCTTGATACACTTGATTTCTAAGTAGCAGTCTAATAGGGCATTCAACTCCGATTCAGTGGAAGAATATGTGATGTTTTTCTGTCGAGTAGAGTTCCAGATGGCTGGACTACCGTAGTGAAGAATCACGTAACCTGTTTGAGATCTGCGAAGGGTGGGATCATCTCCCCAGGTAGCATCGCTAAACCCTGAGAGAATCTCCTGCTTCGGATTGTACTTGATTACCAATTTTAGATATTTTGTTGTTTTGAGGTACTTCCAAACCTTTTTGACTTACCTCCAGTGAATCATGCCTGGCTTTGTATTGAACCGGGCCAGAATAGAGACAGAGAAAGAGATATCGGGCCGGGAGTAATGAGCCAAGTGATTTAGAAGTCCAATAGCGGACCTATAGTTGATATTGAGTTGACAGAATTCGGCGTGGTCGACGTCGGAGGCAGGTGCGAGGTTTAGATTTTGAGTCAGTGGAATGTGAGTATCTTTGCAAGAGGTCAACCCGAGTTCTTCCAAGCCTTTTGCTATGTGTTTAGGCTGACTCAGGAGAATTTTGTCCTCCTCAACTTCCATGAGCATCCCGAGTATTGTGTTAGGAGGGTGGCACAAAGAATTCTTGAACCGTTCAAGGAAGTTGACTTCAAAGAGGTTGGAGTTGCCTACATGAATGAGATCATCTACATGGAAATAGAGAATTTCGCCGGTTTTGGCGTTGAGATATAGAAAAGGGTCGCTGGTTGATTCATGATAACCTTGAGATTTGATCCATGACGTCAGGGTTTTTTACCAATTCTTGGGGGATTGTTTCAAGCCGTAAAGAGGTTTGTTTAGTTTAAGGTAAGGAGATTTTCTAGATGACCCTTCTGGGGTCCTTATGATGACAGTTTCATTAATAGGAGCATGGAGGAATGCGCCTTTCACGTCAAATTGGGTGAGCTTCATCTTGTTTTTCAAGCCGTAGACAAGAGCTACTCGAAGGGAGCCAAGTTTACCGGTTGGTGCCCAAGTTTTGTTATAGTCTATTCCTAGGACCTGATCAAACCCTTGAACGCAGAGTCTAGCTTTGTATTTGATGGGGTTGCCATGGAAATTTTCTTTGATCTTGAAAACCCATGTCGTATTTAAGACATTTTCTGGGGTGCCGTAGTATTCTTCCCAGACACCTTGGAGTTCTATTGAGCTCCATTCCTCTTCTGAAGCTTCCTTCCACTTTGACCATTCTGGGCAATTGCATGCTGCTTTGTAGGAGGGAGGCTCGTAGTAGTGATGGAACCCGTATTGTTTGGGTCTTCTTACCTCCCTTCTGGGTCTTTGAGAGATATTTTGAATTGGAGGATCAGGGACTGGCGATGGAGGAGGGGAAGGATCAGAAGGTGGAGAGACTGTAGATGCCAAATCAACTTGGTCGGATTCAGATATAGAGGAATCGTCTTGAGTTTCTCAAAACGTGTATTTCTTTTCAATTGTTGAAGAGTTAAGTCCTTGAGATTCAGATTCAATTTGAGTGAAAAGGTTGATTCATGGGGATTCAAGGAGAGGGAAGTCGTGGAGCGGATTCTTGAGAAAATGTACATGTTTGGTTTTGATAATGGCACCAGATGAGCTGAGTATCAGATAAGAATGAAAAACGGGATTGAACCCAACTAAGATCCCTTCCAATCCTTTCTCATCAAACTTCCTTCCCTTTTGTAGCTTGTTCGCCAGATAGAAGACAGAAGATCCTACAGGTTTGAGATAATTAGTAGGTAGTTTCTTGCTGAACATGAGTTCCCATGGGGATTGATCATTACCTTCCCTTGGAACTTGATTAAGCATAAGGCAGCAGCTTCAAATCACGAAGTGCCAATAGCACTTATTGATCCTAGATGATGAGAAGGTTGCGCGAGCTGATTCTACAATTGTTCTGTTAGCTCGTTCAGCTCGACCGTTGTGTTGAGAGTGATATGGCTCCAAGGTGAGAATTTTGATGTGTTTAGATTTAGCAAATTCCTTCAGGGTAGAGTCAGTGAATTCCGTTCCTTTGTCTGAAAAGATCTTGGTAGGATAATAATTTAATCACTTATATTCAGTCTCAAGGATGTTAATAATGATGTTGGGAGTTTCTTCTTTGGAATGGAGAGGAAAGGCCGCCAGATAACCCGTGAAGTTATCCACGAGTGTCAAGATGTACCTATGACCAGCTTTTGACTGAGGGTTTATCTGTCCAATCAAGTCTAAGTGAATTCGTTCAAGAGGTTTAGATGAGGGAGTTGACGTGCCTGGGGAGGGAGCCCGTGTGATTTTTCTCCTTACGCAGCCATCACACTGGAACCTGTTCAGCTTGTCTTTAGAGTATAGGTCCTTGATGATTGGTTTGAGCATCAGGATGGAGGCATGACCGTATGTCTTGTGGATATCGGATAATGTTTGAGTTTGACTAGGTGGAGTAATTGATGATTGGCTGGAATGATTGACCAAGAGGTTATTCCCGGCAGTTTGAGGCTTCTTGATCACCAATAGATTATCCCAAATTAGACCTCTAAGAACTGTCAAGTCGCCACGGGTGACACTGAATTGATCTAGTTTTTGAGATAAACTGCAACCCTTCTTTGCCAAGAGGCCGGGACTGATCAGATTGACGACAATATCTGGGACGTACATGCATTCCTCAAGGGTGATGACAGAATCCTTCCACTCGAGTCGCATGGTACCAGTCCCTCGTATCTTGAGGTTTTCTTCCAACTTGCCTGCCTTAATTTCTTCGAGCTCATCGTGCAGGTCAATAAAGATGAAATATTTTAAATCATTGAAGATATGTATGTTAGCGCCTGAATCAAGGAGGAGATTAGGAGTGCTATCTGCGTTGATTCAGAGGGTGAGAAGGGAATGGTAGTTGATGGTGGGTGTTTTCTTTGTCCTGTTCTTCCACTCATTTTGCTGTTCAATCCACCAATCGGGAGCAATATTAGGATGCAGGTGGAAACAAGATGATTCAGGATGAGGAGCATTTGGATCGTGAAAACCTTCTTTGCATCTGATCCTTGGCTTTCTATCATCTTTATCGTGTCTGCTCTTGACCGTCACCAAGGAAACATCGGTGGTCTATTTGCCAGTCTTGAATTGCGCCTTTCTCTCGTTGTTGTATTGAGTTAGGTGATTAAAAACAACATCTACTGTTATAAACTTTTCGCCGTGCATGATTTGCTGTTTCAGATTTTCTAGAGTTGATGGAAATTTGAATAGAATTAGGTACAAAAGTATGTCATTCGGGAGATCTATCCCTACGTCCGCCATTTGAGTAAGAGATTTTCGAATTTCCATTATGAATCCTTCAATTGCGTGTTTGTTGAATGGAGCATGAAGGGACTGATTAAAAATCCGTGCTCTATTAGCTGTTTTGGATGAAGCAAATCTACGTGTGATCTTGGTCCAGAGTAACTTGGAGGATGTGATTTTTGAGGAATTGACAACATTGGCGTGTGTGGTGCTATCCAGTTTGGATAGGATGATAGCCCGGATCTCTTGGTCTTGTCATACTGGGAGTTGTCCAAGGTTCTTAATCATGAAGTCCTTGATGTCCTTAAGATCAAATAGCATCACCATCTTGTCGCGCCAAATGGAGTAGTTGTCCTTGTTGAGTGGTGGAATGGCATCAACGGAAGCCTTGAGTGCAACTTGATGGAAGTAGTCACTTGCTCCGGCTTGTTTGTTCATCTTCAATAACGCGAAGACGTCTTTCGGCTTTTAACCGTGATAAGATTTAAATGTATTTCTTGAGAACTGAAAAACCAGCGGACTAGAGAAAAGAGTTAGAATGATGAAGAAAGTTGTTGAGAAGACAAAGAGAATGAAACTACCAACAGCTTGATTCACTTAGATAGAAGAGAAGAAATTAGACGGCATAGAGAGTTGGCGGCGAATTGAGAGAGTGCAGACATGAAGACAGAAGACTATACGGTGGAAGAGGTTCTTAGAGTGACCATATTGGAATGACCTTGTGGAATAGATTCTTACCAGGCAGAAGTTGGACGACAAGGCAAGAGTGGATCAGAGTAGAGAAGTTGAGAGTTGAATCGAGGTAGTTGAGAGTTGGGATTGAGGCAAAGTTGTAGGATTGGCCTTTGAGAAATAAGGATAAGAAGAGTAAGAAGAGGTAAAAAAGAATAATGGAAATAAATAGGAATAGAAGAGATCGAAAAGAAGGAAGAAGAGAATCGAAAGAAAAGAAGACAGCTGAGAATCGGAAGAAGTTGAGTCAAGAAGATGAAAGGAGAGAGTTGTCCCAAGAAGTGCGCCCGGGGATTCCGGGAGTTGAAGGGAGCAGGGAAGAGAGACATGTCACAAGGACCCGCCTCAGTTTGTCCGCGGAGCCGGTTGAGTGGAAGGCAGAAAATCAGGGAAGATGGCGTAGTCTTAACAATATTGAACAAAGAGGGCTGTGCCAAAACAAATATTAGTTATAGAAAGGAAAGAAAGAAAGAAAGAGGAAAAATAAGAAAAAGAGATAAAGAATTGAGGAAAGGAACAAACATTGAGCAAGTGGAAGAAGTTAAGAATATCAAAGTTCTTCTGAGATGTGGTTGACGGTGGAAAGATAAGAGAAGTAGAAACTGTAATAAAAGAATTTGAAAGAGTTGAGAGCAGAGCGTTAGACTATGTTGATGTGCAAAAGATGACCACAATCGCAAGTCTTACCAGTAAGGACTTGACAATGAGTTGAGTTGAGAGTTTAGTTGAGAATTTGAGTTTGAGGAGTTGCAAGTGGGTGAGTGGAGATTGAAGATGTTAGGTTTGAGATGATGAGGAGAAGAAGAGATGGAAAGGAAGAAATGAACCAAGAACAGAAGGAAAGAGAGTCGCACGTTGGAAGAGAGTAGAGATAGGTTAAGAGATGTGGGTGTGACATGTGAAGGTGGACTTGTGATAGTAACTAGAGGGGCTCGGACATGGCAGAGACAGTAAAAGAAACTGGAAAAAGGAGGAGGAAAAATAAAATGAAAAATAGAAGACAAATAGAAGAAGAAGAAAGAGAAAAAAAAAAGAAAAGAGGGAGAGTGATTTCGTCAACATATGTCAGCCTCTTGGATGCCAAGACCCTATGCTATCCTTTAGCTACCAGAGGTGATAGGTTGAATAATTAATATATCATTTAATAAATGCAGCAAAACTTCGTAGAATATTTGGATAAATCTTATTGCAAGGTTAATTGGTTTGGTTATGGTTTACTGTTATAAATCAATATAGATAAATTGATTATTAAGTATTTTTATCAAGGGGCCAAAATTATATTGGGGATCTTTAACATCTTTCTTCAGGGAATACAGTATGAAAACATGTTGTCCTGGTTACTTTGAGCCCTTTAGTTTAAAGGATATTTTTCCCAAAGATAATATGTATATAAAATACATGGTGGAGTGGCAGGGCTTTTTAACCAAACTTCCACTACAGAGAAAGGATAATAAGACTCACTGTTATATTATAAAATCCTTAGGGTATCTGTTTGGGACGTGCACTGATAGGTTAAACCTGTATACGGGGTTAAAAGGTTGTTCAGCAGTTTAAATTGAAAAAAAGAGGTTGAGGGTGGATATTATTAATCAGGCTAAGCCATAAATCACTTATGTATCTCTTAAAAGTATTTGATTAGCTTGACACAGTGTCTGGATATAAATATAACTGGCTCTCTGGGTATCAACATCCTCTAAAGAGCTCTTTATTTATAGTTTTGCGAGTCCCAAAATTGTCCTTCTGAGGGGTACAGGTGCTCAAAGCAATGGACACTAAGGCTAGCAGGATAACCAGTGGTAGGCTTTCATATGTTCTTGGTGCTTTAACACGGGTAGCATCTAATTCCACAGGGTATGCGAGTTATTCTACTTTCTAATTGATGTTTGGACGTGTGAATAACACTCATATGTCCTTTTTATTTATTATTTAATTAATTATCCTTAGTAAATTTTCCCAGTAAGTTAATATTTATTTTAATAGACATTCCTAAGGATATTCTGCTGTCAGGTGATTTCTCATTATGTATTAAATATTTGGAGTAAATTCATGATATTTATTTTACTCCTTATTTTCAAAATTCAGTAGATTTACTAAAATAATTACTTAAAAATGTAAGTCATGGGTATTCATGTGATATTTTTACATCATAAGTTTTTTTAGTATGTCACAAAAATGTTCATGTCTGTAAATTCTCATTATAGTATATTGAAGTATTTTGATATATTTTTAGTAGTAGTCATTGTCTTATTTTCAAAAGTTTTGGTACTTTGAATTATATTTAATAAAAAATAATTATAAAGGTTAATTAAGTATTTTTTATATAATTTTATGTACTTTCAGACTATCTACCTTTTACAGGAACATTTATTACATACGTACAATGTTCCTGTGTAGGTTGTAGCATGTTTACGCGGTACCTAAGTTTCTCAGGCTGCCTGTCACTTTGTCAACCCATATTTCTGAAGCTGCGTACTTGTCAGAGCCCCAGGGCTCCTTACAAAACTTTCAAATAGTAACAGAGTTGTAGCTCAGCCGCGCGCGGGTGAATTGGTTTCCGCGGCTTTGTGCAGGAATTGTGACAGAACACATTTCCATCTTTAACTCCTAAAATATACACAACACCTCAATTGTGACTGAATTTTAGGTGTGAAACCTATACATGACAATACAAGTAAAATATTTAATGAGCAAAAAAAGTTCACCAGTGGTGCCGTGGTATTTTGGTCTTTCTTTCCTTCATTATTTAAAAATATAAGGAGTTGAATTTCAAGGGTGGAGTCAGTGAGTGACCCTACCTAATTTTGGGTGGAGAATCCTTTTCCTTCTCCTTGAAAGGAATTGAGATAGGTTAAAAACCTAGACCTAGCTGTCATTTTACAATAAGTCAAACAGAACATAAGAACCATTGTAGAGAAGTAATTGATGGCAGAAACTGAAAGAATAGAAAGAGAATCCTTGGAAATACCAACAGGCAAACGTAAGTCTAAAGGCTGGGTTATGGCCTCTAAGAAGACTAAGTAGAGTTACAAGCACAAGCAGCTAAATAGCTGTCTAACAAAATCCACACGACTGCACTGATAGACACAACCAGCGTTCTTCAATGCTGATGATGAGTTGATAGTCTAACAAACACCTACGTTTTTATTGTTAGGATTGTCTTTGCCTTCAGTTTGATCGAGATTTCTTCACAGGTGAGGTTTTGAACAAGATCCTACTTCAAATTGACTGACTTGGGTGGTGGAATGATGGAGCTGGTTGTTGGGTGATGTAGATGGATACGCAGTTCCTTTACCCGTTGAGTGTTGTGATTTGTGACAGTTAAGTAACAGCAATAAGAGTAGTGAAGATAGAAGGATCACAGGAGTACAAAGACTAAGGTAACTATGAGATAACCCAGCAGAGATAGAAGATAGTGAATTAAATAAAGAGACAGACAACAAATGAGAAATCTTTGAGAACAATCAAGAAAAAACTAATCAACACTCCTTCCTAGGTTGATTTATTATTATTATTTTTATGTTATTTCTGTTACTTTTGCAGTTTGCTCTGCAATAGTGGAAAGCTGACATTCCCCCACTCCAAAATATGGCCATATCTGAATAAAATCTGGAGCATTTTGGGAAAAATCAATTCTATGTGTGTTTAAGTTCCTTTTGCTGGTTCTGTAGTTTCTGAGATGTATTGGTTCATCAGGTATATTATTGTCTGGTAACCATTCATCTTTTTATGCAGATTCTCCTTTATATCTTGATAAGTATAGTCCAACATCTTTTCCTTGATCTCTTCCCCATGATTGGAGCGTTTAATGAAAAAATTTTGATGTTCAAGGTAGGAAAGATATCTTGATCTTCAGGGTCATATGCTGGATTTTAAGAGTCATTGGGCAAAGCATTCCTACTTAGAATATCAGCATTCTGATTTTTAGCCCCAGCTTTATGCACTATAGTCATCTGACCTCTATACTGTTGTATAGCAATTTTCCACCTGAGCATATGTCTGCTGGGGGTTTTCATGTTCATGAGAGTTCTTGAAGCATTGAAGTCTGTGATAACTTGGAAAGTGGTGCCTTCTAAGTAATAGTGTAGATTTTCTAAAGCCCATACTTGAGCCAAGCATTCCAACTGACCGGCTCCATATCTCTTTTCTGTATCTTTGATCTGTCTAGATATGAAGAGTACTCTTTTCTGCACTGGGTTGTCTTCTTCTATTATTTCTTGATGTGAAGAAGCTCATAACCCTTCCATACAGGGTTCATTGTACAGTTTAAAGGGCTTTGAGTAATCTGGTTGAATAAGTAAAGGAATAGAGTTCATAGCTATTTTTAGTTTGTGATAGTCTTTCAATCTCTCATTTGTCATTTCAAATAAAGTGTTGTTGTTGCATATTTTGTACAGACTTTTAGTTATTATGGCAAACTTTTGTATTTATTGTCTGTAGTAACTGCAAAAACTAGTGAAAGAAAGTAACTCTGCTTTATTTTGAGGCATGGGTCTGTTCATGACAGCAGCTATCTTATTTTGATCATCAGCTATAGTTGGAACAGAGACTATATGCCCTATGTCTTTCAATTCTCCATATCCAAAGTTGCATTTCTTCATGGATACTTTAAATCCCGCTTTGGAGATGGTTTGGAGTACTAATCTTATTTGGTTGGTATGAGTGTCCCAATCATCAGAATATATGATAATATCATCAATATACCATCATTCATCCTTGTCTGATGTATGTACCTAGAACTGTATCCATTGTTCTCTGGAAGTGTGATGGGGAATTCTTTATACCAAAGGGAATCCTAAGATATTCATATATTCCCAAATGACAGATAATTCTCATAAACATTCTGCTTTCAGGGATTATAGGTATCTGGTGGAAACCTTTAAGCATATCCATAGTAGTGATATATTTGTCCTTGGACAAGTTATGTAGAGCATGATCAATCTGGGGTATAGGATAATAATCTGACTGAGTATAATTATTGAGCATTCTGAAGTCTCCTACCATTCTTGACTTGTCATTATGCCAAGCTATGATTACAGGTGTGGTCAAATCTACCGGCTCATTTTCCCCTACATTGCTTAATACTTGTAAGCCTATCAGTTCTTTGATATGTTCCTCGACAGCTATTCTAGACTTAGGACTAGAGGGATAAGCTGGTCTTCTTAAGTTTGGAGGATAAGGAGGCTTAATAGTCAATGTTCATACCATGTCATGTCCTTTAATATCACCAATTGGATGATATTTAGTACAAAAAGAATTTTGGTTCTCAAAGCAGACTGTCAATATATCTTTCTTCTGTTCCTCAGAAAGTTTCATATTTAGAGCTGCTTGAGAGAATTGTTCTTGATTAAAGTATTCTTAGTGCTTTTGATAAGTGGAAGAGGGAAAGTTAGATTGGATGGTGCATACTTAAACTTCTTGTCCCAATTACCACCCACTGTAAAATATCTCCCTTTACTATGGAACACATCTATACCATACAGACATAAAGCATCATTACCTATTATCAGGTAGTCACATAATCCTTTGAGCATTACCACGAATTCCAGTTTTATTCTCAAAGATCCTTTAGTATGGGGTAATATTATAGGAGAAGTCCATACTCCAATAGCATTCATGGTAGAGTTGCAAGAGCTAAACTTGGCTTTTGGGACGGGAAGAAGGTATTCTTTCCAATTTCAATCCCATTTGTTTAAGAATTCAGCACAGACACATGAGCAGAAAGCTCCACTATACAGTGATAACCTTATAGGTCTGTCTCTATTCAATCCTGTTGCATAGCAAGTTTGACCAGTAGTATAACTCTCACCACTCATAGTTTCAACTGTTAATGGTCGAACATCCGTGATATGTCTAGGGATTATGGTAGGGTCCCATTTTTGGGGCAAAATAGATTCCCCATGGATTTTATTGATTTCTATTGAAGTGCCTATATCTCCTTCTATAACATTAACAGGGTTGGTCAGGATCAATTCACATTCAGAAAGGGATCCTTCAGTATCAGCTATATCTTCATAGGTCTGATTCCCTTCAACATCCTTCTCTCCTTCAAAGACTGCTATCTTCTTTTTGGTAATGGGAAGTCTTGTCTCATATGCCCTGTCTTGTTACAATTCCAAAAAGTTCCAGGCATTCTCTCTTTGTCCCTGTTGACATTAGACTTCTTATTATCAGATTTATTTATCAGAGGGGGTTGTTCTCTGGTTTTTTTAATATTGAAGTTCTCTTTAGGTCTAGAATGCACCTTCTTTTCTAACCCATTCATGTCTATGACTTCTTCTAACATGTTAATTGGAGTTGTTGATTGAGCATCCATACTCATCCTGCATCTTACACTATGTTTAAGATTTAATTTTAGGAGTCTTTGATTTAATTCCTCTTTATCAGCACCTTGATAGAAGAAATCTAGTATTCTCTTCTGTTCCAACACCATTTTTGAGGCTTATCCTTGGAGGGGTCAAATGAGGAATTTTCAAAATTTTTCATCAATTTTCTTTTCCACATTCCGGAACCAAATTGTTCTTTAATTAGAAGTTTCCAAGAATTCCATGGTAAGGATCCTAGTTCTTCTCTTTTACTGATAAACCAGTCTAAAGCAACTCCTTCAAATATTCTGGGCAGCCTGACTACTGCTATAGCTTCTGGTAAGTCATAAGAGTTAATAATATAGTCAATAAATTTAATTAAATTTATATGATTGTATTCTACTTCACCAAAGAACTTAGGCCATTCAGAAATTGGGGGTAAAGGTTTGAGGGCTCGATCCATCTCAGGAGTAGGACTAGGCCTGAAGGTTTCACTCCCACGGATTCCCAGTAAGGGTGGTGAATAAGGAGCATTTTTTTGTCCGGGAGTTTTTGGTCCCTCTGTGGTCCTCCCCAAGGGGTTGGTCACACAGAATTTTAAGTCTCTAAGATCATTCTTGAAAAGATTAATTTTCAGGTCAACTCTATTATTAAGCAGATCTAATTTCTCACTAAGGGACAGAATGGAGCTGTTGGTGGTGGTTACCAATTCTTCTTTTAAAGTTTGAAAAGGCATAATAAAATCTTTTTGGATACCTGATAAAATATTGTCAATTGTTTGAGTCTGTCTGATTTTAAATTGATTCATTGTCTCCAATATATGTTCTGTATGTTATTTAATATCTTCAATTCCTACAGTTTTTTTTGTTTAGTAATTAATATGGCTACTACTGAGGTTAATTTTTCCATCTGGGTATGAACACCGTCCAAATTTCCACAAAAAATCTTGAAATTTTGGAGCATATAATTAGAAAAGGAAGTAATAACATCAGAGGTTGGTTTATACAAGTTACTGGGTTCAGAATTAGAGGCTAATTGTTGTACACCTTTTTCCACTTTCAAGCTAAGGCTATTATCTGATCCCAATCCTTTTTTCCCTTTGGCTTTGGATGAGAAGAATACTTCTTTCCTGATACTTTGCCTTTCAGTTGGGCTCATTTATTTCAATGATTCCACTTTTCTATGTAGGATTCTACCTCTTTCCTTGGAATCATTTTCTGAAGAGCTATCTGGGTAGCTTTTGCCTGGGAGATTATCTTTTTCATAGATACCATTTCCAATTTGGCTTTGGCTTCTTTGAACTCTTCCCAATATTTCACATGCTCTCTGACTAAGTCTTTGATACTGCCTTCCTTGGACAGATTCTGCTGGGGTGGCTGCAGTGAATCTTCTTGTAATAGAGGGGGGCTTAATTCTACTAACTTCTCCAGCTCTAGGTTGGGGGAGGGCAGAAGTTCTTGAGGCTGTTCCTTGTCCATCATAATTTGATTAACGGGTTCCAGTCCCCTCATTGTTGTCTTTATTGGTGATCTCATGGTTCTGGGGCGCTCCTGGCAAATATCAATAGGATGGAATTCTACCTGAGTCCTTTTGGTTACGTGTATTCATTTGAATAAACTGTTTATAAGTATTTTCCTTTCTACAGAAAAAAATCCATAAAAACAATAAGTTTTATTTAAAAGTCACTTAAGTTGATATTCAAAGGTACCAGGACTTTATTGGGATTAAATTGGTCCTTAATAGGTAATCCTACGGGGTCTTGGTGTGTCCCAATGAGGTCTCACCCGTCCAATCAATATTTTCAGGGCGTCCAGAGATATCTGAGACTTCTTGATCCAATAAATCAGTTTCAGTGGTGGTGGTTTCTGGTATAGGAGGGTTCACTGATGGTAAAAAGGTTGTTTTATTGGTCAATAACATATATTAATATTATTTTAGTAAAAAATGATATGATAATACAAGATTCTTACTTTTAAAATTTAAAAAGTAATTTATGCAGTATTCTTCCAAGCTTTATGTTTTTTTAATAGTTCCTGAAAGTTGATAAGCCTCTCAATTTGTTCTTGTTCAAGGATTTTATCTAAGTTTTTTTGTGCAGAAGAGATATTTAGTTTCTCAGCTTAAGTTAAAGATTCCCAACCAGTAGGTTTATAATTTTTAATATATTCTTCTTTTCTTATCTTTAAAATGTTTAAATAATAGATTATTAATTCTGAATTGGTTTAGAAATCCACTCCAAAAGAATTTAATAATGAATAACGTTTAAAAATTCAGATAAATTTAGCTTTGATATAATTTTATGTAAAATTTCTGGTCCATGGTATTGAATATAATAAAATGGAATATTTCCCAGCCAGACCCCCAATTGTCAGCCTCCTGGATGCCAAGACCCTTGCTATCCTTTAGCTACCAGAGGTCATAGAATAAATAATAAATATATTATTTCATAAATGCAGCAAAATCTGAAAAATAGTTGGATAAAGCTTATTGCAAGGCTAATTGGTTTGGTTATGGTTTCTTGTTACAAATCAATATAGATAAATTGATTATTAAATATTTTTATAGAGGGGCCACAATTTTATTGGGGATCTTTAACGCCTCTCTTCAGGGAATACAGTATGAAAACACGTAGTCCTGGTTACTTTGGGCCCTTTAGTTTAAAGGATATTTTTCCCAAAGATAATATATATATAAAATACACGGTGGAGTAGCATGGCTTTGTAACCAAGCTGCCACAACAGAGAAAGAATAATAATACTCACTGGTATATTATTAAATCCTTAGGTTATCTGTTTGGGACATGCAATTATGGGTTAAACATGTATACTGGGGTTATAAGGTTTTTCAGCAGTTTAGATTGATAAAAAGAGGTTGAGGAAGGATATTATTAATCAGACTAAAGCCATAAATCGCTTACTTATCTCTTATAAGTATTTTATTACCTTGGCACGGTGTCTGGATATAAATATAACTGGGTCTCTCGGTGTGAAAATCCTCTAAAGAGTCCTTTATTTATAGTTTAGGGAGTCCCAATATTGTCCTTGTGAGGGGTACAGGGGCTCAAAGGGACAGACACTAAGGCTAGAAAGATATCCAGCGGTAGCCTGTCACATTTCCTTGGTGCTGTAACATGGGTAGCGCCTGATTCCACAGTGTATGGGAATTATTCTACTGTATAATGGATGTTTGAACGTGTGAAGAACACTAATCTGTCCTTTTAATTCATTATTTAATTCATTATCCTTAGTAAATGTTCCCAGTAAGTTAACAATTATTTTAATAGACATTCCTATGGATTTCTGATGTAAGGTGAGTTCTCATTATGTATTAAATATTTGGAGTAAAGTAATGATATTAATTTTACTCCTAATTTTCGAAATTCAGTAGATTTACTAAAATAATTACTTAAAAATGTAAGTCATGGGTATTCATGAAATATTTTTACATCATCAGTTTTTTTAGTATGTCACAAAAATGGTGATGTCTATAAATTCTCATTATAGTATATCAAAGTATTTTTATATATTTTTAGAAGTAGTCATTGTCTTATTTTTTAAATTCTTGGTACTTTGAATTATATTTAATAAAAAATACATATAAAGGTTATTTAAGTATTTTTTATATAGTTTTATGTAATTTTAAACAATCTACTATCAATGGGAACATTCATTTCATATGTAGAATGTTCCCCTGTGGGTTGTAGCATGTTTATGTGGTACCTAAGTCTCTCAGGCTGCCTGTCACTTTGTCAATCCATAGTCCTGCGGCTCCGCACTTGTCAGAGTCCCAGGGCCGCATACAGGACTTTGACAGAGTGACAGAGATGTAGCTCAGCTGCGCCTGGGTGCAATGGTTGCTCCGGCTGCATGCAGGAATTGTGACAGAACACCTTTCCATCTGTAACTCCTAAAATATACACAACACCTCAATTCTCACTGAATTTTAGGTGTGAAACCTCTACATGAGAATATATGTAAAATATTTAATAGGTCAAAAAAGTTTAATAGTGGTGAAGTGGTATATTTGTTTTTCTTTCCTTAATTATTTAAAAATATAAGGAGTTGGATTTCAAGGGTGGGGTCAGGGAGTGACTCTACCTAACTTTGGGTGGACAATCCATTTTTGCAATAATATTCGTGTTTTTTCTACAATTTCTTGGGTTAATTTTATTATTATTATTTTTACGTTATTTCTGTTACTTTTGCAGCTTGCTCTGCAATAGTAGCAAGCTGACAGTTTAAATGAGATATCATTGGTGATACCAAAAATGGTTTGATGGATGAGGGGGTCAGAAAAACTTATTCAAACTTCTCTTGGAAACTTAGAATGGGAGACAAAAAACAAAGTTGAAAGGTTTGAATATGATCATGTGTGGATCCAAGTAGTGATTGGTTTTAGCTGTTGGAAGATTGGTTTACAACCAGAGAGGGGGAGAGAGGGGCTGTGAATGATAGGAAGAGGATGGGATCTAGGTGTCTGATGTTGTAGATAGAACAAATGGATCTTGCACTTGGTAGAGGCAACCCAAACCTCCCCCATGAGCTGTTCTTGAGTCCTTGATGATGAGACACACACCATTTCTCCCACTTGAGCTTGGTTCAAATGGTGAGACCTTGGACAAGTAGCTTATCAAGCAAGCCACCCAAGATGGCAAGGGTAAATTTCAAGCGCTTTGAGATTGATTCTTCCTGGGCTCTGATCAGAAAATCGCCCAACAATCTGGCCACTTGATCCTGGGGTAACATGTAGAGGATTGGGGGAGAAGAGGCTGAAGGACTGGGAGTCACGAGGAATTGCTGAATGCTGAAGCAGTGTTTTGGGGACTTGCTAGTTGGGATAAGAAAATGGACTGCTCTGGTTTAGCAGCTACTTACAATAATGGATGATAGCAGCCTCATGATGAGAGGGCAGCGGGCAAGAGTCATGGATCACAGCCCGGCCAGTTGATCGGAAGGATGAGGGGGGGTCAGGTAATTCTATCAATTCAAAGGAGGATGGAAGAAATTGGAAGATGTTGAGGATTCACAGAAATTGACTCAACACAAAACACTCTCTAAAGGGATGATGAAAGAAGATTTCCCTGGAGACTCACTCAACCCAAAACAACAACAATGAGGACAACAACCACCACCACCAGGAAGGATAGAATCACCAGTCCATCACATCCCTCCAAGCTTGAAGAACCAACAATGGTGATTGACCATTCAAAGGCCTCTCTTGAATATTGTCTTGAAAACAATACAGCCAAAGTAGGAACTATGCCCTACAATCATGCCACCGGAAGGCTATGGAGCCCAAAAAATTGGGTTGGGAACTAAGACCTGGTGAAGGTAGTGCCATGGCTGCTTTCATCAAAGCCAGCCAACAAATACCTTTCCATGGTGAGATTGGGGGATGATTGGAGTGATCCAGCTGAGGTCATCTGGTTCTGACATTCTGGATTGAAGTGGGCAAATCAATTGTGGATTGCTTCAGCATAGTGTGCATGATTGATTTGGAGTGCATGGATTTTTGCCTTACCTTGGGTGAAATTTTGAATTCTGTTGAGTATTCCCCAGGTGATTTCCACCTATCTTCTCCTACCGCGCCTCCGCGCAGAGTTCCTTACTATCTATCAGTATTTCTGACCGCGCCTTGGGGCGCGGATGCGCACTGAACCTACGACGGGGACCCCGATGCAACTTTCTTGTACATACTTGCACCGACGGCTGCAGTCTTGACCCTCTTCAATTCTCTTCTCCTCGACCTTACCTTTCTACGTATCTCCCGCCTACCTTTCCCATCTATTCCTTTTCCTTTCTTCTCTCTCTTCCAATCTCCTCGACTGCCATCCTCCCTCCATCAAGTAAATGCCCAAACCGAATTCGCCAATCTCTGACCGGTAAGATGACAACTTCTACAACAAACTCTATAGAAGCCAATCTAACTCTACAATCCAAATAGTTCCTCTCCAGCGCCTTGAATTCCTTGTTTTCTATTTCTTCTTTCCTTCTCAATTGTCTCATCCATTCTCTACAGATCTCCTCTAAACTCCAAGCTTTCACCTTGAACAACATTCTTTGATCTACGCTGTAGGGCTCTTCATTTCTTTCTCCACGCTTTCTATCTCTCCTAAGATTCTGTCTGATATATTTCTTTCTGTCTATTCCTTATCTCTCAGCCCA